>KB853273.1:13344-48279 GCA_000372705.1 Cerataphis brasiliensis yeast-like symbiont
TTGCCGTCGAGATTGGTTTTTGCCGAGGGCGAGGGCCAGCTTGTCACCACCACGGCCCCCGCCCTGCCGCAGCAGCAGCATGAGTCACAGCTTCGCCACCATGCCCGTCTTCACATCCAGCGCCCGCCACAGTATCGCGACGATAGCTCCGAGGATGAGATTCCCGTGCCTATGAAGCTCAGTGCACTCACCAAGGCCCTACTCAACGACGGCGCAACCGAGGCCGTCCACGGACCGCCTTCACCTCCGCGAACGTGTAGACGTGTTAGGATATCCAACGCATCCGTAACCGCTCAGGACCCGCACAGCTTTAGGGCCGCCAGTGAACAGGCTGCTCCCGCTGGCGACGGTCCGAGTTCGAGACCTACGAGCCGTGACGCCAGCCCTGTGCGGCGGCGCGTCGTCCGACTCAGCAACACGCCTCAGAGCTTGGGTCAAGTCGGACGCCCGTCCAAGAGACGCTCGGCTTCCACGTCGCGCTCGTCAGGCTCTCATCGTGCGGCCCGCCCGCCGAGTCGCGCCGGTACTCACGACTCATCGGCCGAGGCCCGGCCCAACGAGTCTCTCCGGGAGCACCAGCGGCCCGACGTCAACACGCCCTCACGCGGCCTGCGGGTCGTGCGCCTCACCACCGGCTCCTCGTCCTCCGCCAGCGGCAAACGCGGCCGGATGGGCTCATCGGTTCCTTCATCTGGCCGCTCCAATGTCGATCATTCCGGCCTCGAGACCGACCTAGCGCTGCTCGAGGCACCCGAGATGGCGGCCCGCATCTCGGCCAATGTCGGCGGCCAGGGCAGTGTCTCCCGGCACACCTTTACAAAGTCTCGAGCCGAAGATAACGCCAATCAGCAGAGCTCTATGCGTATAAAGCGCGTTGGCAAGATACCCGGTAGCTTTCTGAGTGGCCCTGCGCGGCGTGGTCGGCGGCGGCAAAGCGAAGAGGATACTGAGGACAATGGCGAAGGGGAGCATATGCCGGCGCATGAGCCCGAGCCCGAGCCCGTGCCGCCATCCTTGGGTCTTGATCCCGATCACCGTTACTACGCCAATGGCATCCGCAGCTTTAACTGTGGGAGCCCCGTCAGTGCCAAGCGGAGGCACGCCTCCAATCCGCACCTCCACGGGCCGCCTCAAGCCGCGCGCCGGCTCTCGCCGCGCGAAGATCGGGCGGAATCCGCGCCATCCCTGAACCAGGCGGCTGAGCGAATCGAATTGCCGGCGTCGCTTGACCCAGAAAACGAGGTCCCTGCCTGTCACAGGCAGTCCATGGCGGCGGCCGAGCTGCAGGTGCCCGAAAAGGGCCCTCCCGGACGGCTTGTGAGTGTCAGCGTCACATCCGTGTCGCCGGAGCGGAAGCCACTCGCCGTCCTGTCCGACAACACGCCGCGGCGGCCGGCGCCGGCGCCACCTCCAGCACCACCGCCCAAGATGTCGGCGCTCGAGGCCGCAACCTCGACGGCCGGTGCCGCAGCCATGACGACACAGGCCAAGCAGCGGCGCAACGTGCTCCGCGTCAATGGAAAATGCTATACGCGCCTTGACTGCCTTGGGCGCGGTGGTAGCGCCAAAGTCTATCGCGTCTCAGCCGAGAACGGCCACATGTTTGCGCTCAAGCGTGTGGCCCTCGAAAACGCCGACGAAGCCACTATGCGCGGCTACAGGGGCGAGATCGACCTGCTCGCCCGACTCTCCAATGTCGACCGTGTCATCAAGCTCTTCGATCACGAAGTCAATACCGAGAAGCAGGTCCTGACCCTATTGATGGAGATGGGCGAGCTGGACCTCAACAAGCTGCTCTCGTCGCGCATGACGCCCGAATACGCCCGCTTCGACCCCGTTTTCGTGCGGTTCTACTGGAAAGAGATGCTCGAATGCTTGCAGGCCGTGCACCAGCATGATATCGTCCACTCGGACCTCAAGCCTGCCAACTTCGTCCTCGTACGTGGCCGTCTAAAGCTCATCGACTTTGGCATCGCCAATGCTATCCGCATCGACGAGACTGTCAACGTCCACCGCGAAACACAGATCGGCACGCCCAACTACATGTCGCCCGAGTCGCTGCTCGATGCAAACAGCCCGCGTGGCGGCAGCGGCGGGCTCGCCGGCCGGCGGCCTAAGCTGATGAAGCTGGGTAAGCCAAGCGACGTCTGGTCGTTGGGCTGCATCCTCTACCAGATGGTCTTCGGCCTGCCGCCCTTTGGCCACATGGCCAATCAGATGGCGCGCTGTCAGGCCATCATCGACTGGAATCACAGCATAGAGTTTCCGTCGCGCGGCGTCGGCGGCGTGCCTGTGCCACCGTCGCTGCTACGCACCATTCGCCGCTGCCTCCAGCGCGACCAGCACCTCCGGCCCTCGTGCGACGAGCTGCTCCGTGAATCAGACCCCTTCCTGTATCCGTCCGAGCTCGGTGACCGCGCTTTGCCCATTGATGAGGAGCTGCTCGGACGCATAGTTCAGAGCGTCGTCACCAGGTGTCGCGAGCGCATGCCCACCGAAGCTGAGTCACAGACCGTCTGGCCTCCAGCCTACTGGGCGAGCATCCGCAAGGCCATGGCCGGAAGAGTTTGACCACGTGGCCAAAAAGACGCTCTCTTCCGTTCCCACGGTCGGGAAGCGAAAATGGGAATAAAGAAAAATCAATAACCGGCTACTTCATCACGTCCTACTGTCGCGACTCCTGCGCCCTCTACTCCTGTTTTGGCTATGCTAACGCAGCTCCTCCTGTTTACGGCGTCTAGCGCTGGACGAGGGACAAATCGACAACACGGCCATGAATATATGCGGAGATTGCTCTTTTCTTATACGGCTTGGTACTAGCAGGCGTTGGGTTCTGGAGACTCTGCTTCATATACCACTTATTTGCCTGTCTGCGTACGAGTTTGCACTCGTCGATATCATGGAAGTCAGCATAGTGTAGCGTTCGGTAATCCGTCTCGTACGTTGGTTAGCTTTCAGTTTCGAGCATTTCTAAAAGCTCAAACAGCCCACCCCTTTTTGCTCTCATAGAGTCTTGGTGTATTGTACGCGCAGCCCGACGCCGGGGAAACCTTGTATCGCCCACGAGACGTGGAAACGGGACCGAACACAGCCATATATTTTCCTCAAGCTTTCACCCATCAGTATACTGAACCGTCCAGTCCATTTCTCTGCTTTTCAGTCAGCGCCTTGTCCGGTAGGTGCTTCAGGCCGTCGGCTTCGCCGCCTCCTCGGGCAACTTGATGTCGAGTTCTGATATGCAGAGTATGGTGTGTCGATGCTTGCTCTTAGCCTGTTTCTCACGGCGCTGCCTCCGTTTCGTCTTGATCTTGATGCGCATGGGCTCTGATTCGGTACCGAGGACGGTGGCGCGGCACACAAAGACGTTCTCGTCGATGTACGGCACGCCCTTCATGGTGTAGTCGCGGCTACCAAGGACACTGGCACAGTTGAGTCGCAGCACGTCGCCAGGAATAACTTCAGGCATGCGGAAGGGCAGGCGAATCTGATCACCCTTCTGGACGAGGTAGGGGAAGCCGTGGATATGGACGGTGATGTAGTGGCCCGGCTGGGCGGCCAGCAAGGGAAGTAGATTACGGACCGAGTCCGCCACAGGCGTCGGTGGCGGATCTGGATGGCTCTTCTTGAAGGCGAGCGGCCGAACTTGGCCATGGGTCGGATTGGGCGCGTTTTTCGCGTGCTGCTTTGGTTGCCATTGCTGCGGCTGTTCCTTGGGTATGGGCTCGACGGTGGAATAGTTTAAGGCCCGTTGTCGTGAGATTGGGGGCACCGCAGTCCAGGATGCCAGCCTGGGACGACAAAAAGGTCTGTTCATGGTCGCCTGCAGTGCCCTTAAGGCGTTGGGCGCGCGCTCATACAGGGTTGCCATCGAAAGCAAGCTGCCCGGCGCTTCCTTGAATTCGCGTTTCGAAAAGTTGACGCTGTTGAGCCCAGATCAGCTGTGGCCCCCAGCATCCGACCACTTACCTTATTTGTGATTGCTTAGGTAATCGATCCTCGATTTTCGAGGTTTTCCCTGCATCCTCATTTCTACAACAAATCAGATGTCAAGTTTCTTGCCTCAAGAAAACTCTCATTTTCAACCAAATCAGAACTCGTCTTCTGAGCCACTGACTCGTCAAGATGGTGGGATCTGCCTCTCAAAACGCTACATTTGGTTCTGGCAGGCCTATGCTAACTGATCATGTGTAGCCTCAGAACGAGTATATGGAAAGATGGCGCAAATTGCACGGCCGGCGCCTCGACCACGAGGAACGAATGCGGAAGCGCACGGCGCGAGAGGGACACAAAGCCTCTAAAGATGCACAGAATTTGCGCGGTCTACGAGCCAAGCTGTATCAGAAGAAGCGGCACAACGAGAAGATTCAACTGAAGAAGACGATCAAGGCTCACGAGGAGCGCAATGTCAAGACAGCCGACGAGAAAGACCCGTCGACACCGATGCCTTCATACCTCCTGGACCGTACCAATCCCAAGACGGCCAAGGCACTGAGCAGTGCCATCAAGGATAAGCGCGCCGAGAAGGCAGCGCGGTTCAGCGTGCCACTGCCCAAGGTGAGGGGCATCAACGAGGAGGAAATGTTTAAGGTCATCAAGACGGGCAAGAAGGTGCAGAAGAAGGCGTGGAAACGCATGGTGACGAAGCCGACGTTTGTTGGACCAGACTTTACGCGGCGTAACCCCAAGTATGAGCGCTTTATCCGTCCCATGGGTCTTCGCTACAAAAAGGCCAACGTCACGCATCCAGAGCTGGCCGTGACGGTGCAATTGCCTATTATCAGCGTCAAGAAGAACCCGCAGAATCCACTTTACACTCAGCTCGGTGTCTTGACCAAGGGCACTGTCATCGAGGTCAACGTGAGCGAGCTCGGCCTGGTGACCGCCGGCGGCAAGGTCGTCTGGGGCCGCTACGCGCAAGTAACCAACAACCCAGAAAACGAGGGTTGCATCAACAGTGTTCTGCTGGTCTGAAGGGAGGAAATTCTTGAAGCGCTATTTCATCTCAATGAATGATCAACAGAGTATACTAGAAGGGCTTTAGCTTCACATGCTGCAAATGGCGTTGGAAGTGTCAGGATGGCGCTCAGATTTCGGGATGGATGAGAATAATCGTAAACAAGGGAAATCTACCCGCGGCCAAAGATCGAACGGCATGACAAGCGAAGAAGCTCAGTCATCTTTGTTTCTGTATTGACCGTGTGATTGAGCAGGCTCTGTACTATGTACATGATGGCATGCCAAGCCATAGGGCACAGAACGAAACAAGGAATTTTGTGCAGCTTTAAAGGCTTCTTTCACCTTGATTTCTTTCCCTGACGCTTGAATCGATAACTCACCACGTGGTACATGAACGAAATTTTCATCTGTAAACAGCCCATCAACACTACCTCTTTGCAAGTCAGCGCTAACGCAATTGCTGTCAAAACATTTCTTCAAGAGAACGTGGAATTTCTCTTGCTCGTGCTACCGGCACGTAGAGGCTTGGCATTATGGGGCGACGCCGAGGCAAAGGGTCCAGCAACATGCAAGGCGGTGACGGCGATATTTTTCTGCCCGGCAAAATCTTGTTGGCGACTAGTGCCCTCGCATCTTCTCCAAACACCTCTCTCAACTGCTCTTAGAAGACCACACCGCTTTGTTGATTTGCCACAGAGCCTCCATATTTAACTCAGTAAGAGTTTTCTAGGCTCACGAGGGAACGCCACGCGTCGTCTTTTCGACCATATCGGCGCTTGCTCTGGCTGCGCCTACATCTCGGGCTAGCGACGAGAAGTGAAGAAGCACAGCTACAAAAAATAAGCAGGCTTTCCATTGGGACAGACTCGCGCATAGGACGAAAAATGACACACGCAAGCGCGACTGGTGAATGTATGGAGGTTGAGGTGGCGGAGCAGCGCATGAATGCTCTCGAACATAGCGAGCAGCACTATTTCAAGAGGTTAGTTCATAGCGCATCCGTGGCGCGGCTTACTGTGCCGGCTTCAAGGGCTGACTGATTGTGATGACAGCTACGACCATCATGGTGAGCTCCACTTTGCTCGTTGCTGCATCGTCACTAACCCTGGGCGATAGGAATTCACGAGGAGATGCTGGTAAGCTTGCGCTCATGGCGCCGCTCTGCCCTGACCGACTCCCCGAGAAACACGCTTTTCGTGTATGCAATTTGCGCGTGATACTTGGACTGAAGTTTTTTTGCAGAAAGACGAAGTGCGCACACGTTCTTACATGAACGCCATCGTTCAAAACAAGCACCTATTCAAGGACAAGGTCGTTCTTGACGTTGGTTGCGGCACCGCTATTCTGTCCATGTACGTATCTTTTTGAGCGCTTCATAGTACTGGACTACCGTCATAACTAAATGCCACGCTGCAAGGTTTGCTGTCAAGGCCGGCGCAAAGCACGTCATCGGCGTCGACATGTCTTCAATCATTTTCAAGGCTCGAGAGATAGTCAAGGCTAATGGCATGGCCGATAAAATTACCTTGGTCCAAGGCAAAATGGAGGAAGTCCAACTGCCTTTCCCCAAGGTTGACATTATCATCTCCGAGTGGATGGGCTATTTTCTGCTCTACGAGTCCATGCTCGACACAGTCCTCTACGCCCGCGATACCTACCTTGAGAAAGATGGCCTGATATTCCCTGATAAGGCCACAATTTTCATGGCGGGCATAGAGGATGGCGACTACAAAGAGGAAAAAATTGGGTGTAAGAGATCTCGACTCCCTACCCTATCTTTAAATTTTCTCCCGCCCCCCAGCGTAGCCTCTTTTGACCGCGATATGCCCTCTTGCAGTTTGGGATAATGTCTACGGCTTTGATTACACCCCACTCAAGGAGACAGCTCTTTCGGAACCGCTTGTTGACACGGTCGAGCTCAAGACGGTTGTTACCGACCCCACGCCTGTCCTCACCCTCGACCTTTATACATGTACCACCGCCGACCTGGCATTCACTGTGCCCTTCAAGTTATCCATCAAGCGCGACGACTTCATCCACGCCTTCGTCTCTTGGTTTGATATCGAATTTGCCGCCTGCCACAAGCCTATCCGCTTTTCAACTGGTCCCCACACCAAGTACACGCACTGGAAACAGACCGTGTTCTATCTCAAGGAAGTCTTGACTGTTCAGCAGGGCGAGGAAATCCAATGCAACCTTCGCGTCAAGCCCAATCTTAAGGACCGGCGCGACCTTGACATTGAGATTGACTACGTACTAGATTCAGACGACGCCACTCGCCGGGCTTTGGGGACTTGCGAGTACCATATGTGCTAAGGAGGCTGACAGTGGTGCCGTATTGTCCTTCTCCCTCTTTTCTCCCCCTTTTCTTTTTCAGGTGGTAAGTCGTCCCTTGTGCGCTAGTTCCCTGCAATCTTCACTCAGCATCTTGAAAATTTTTAAAGGCCGGCCATTGCTGGCAAACACCTCGAGACTAGACGAGCGACGTTTTTGGTGGCACGCAGGCAAGGAAATCGTGCAGCTCTCGGGATGACAACTCGGGAAAGAATTGGGCGGACACCCTGTCTTTGCACCCTGAACATGTACATGTTCCGGTCAACGATTGTGGACGAGGACTTCATACTCTCAACACCGCCTGGTCGGGTATATTTGGACGCTGGGCTCCGCGCAGACTTTGAGGTGCTCGATTCAAGACAAAGCCTGCGAGGAACAGGCCACTGAGAGACGCGAAGAGGCCCAGGAGGAAAGATGGCTGCCGTCCGTAATGTCGTGCACCTCACATAGCACCAAGGTCAAGCGATTTAGGTCAAATACTCGCCGACCGACCCGTGACGCCGTCCGTGGTTACAGACCAACGCCTTGCCAACGACTCCATGTCGTCATTGCTCATGGATCCAGTCTCTCCCATCACCGCAGCCTTGTTTCTGCCTGATCGTGGCTATGGAAAGCACTCATTTCCATCGGTGGTTCATATCTTGGCCATCAAGGCGCTCGGTCTCGCTTCTCCAAAGTACCATGTGGAATTATGACTGACAAACTGTACTAACTCATGCTCCTTCTCATGTGAACTTTTGTCGTAAGTCTCTTGACGAAAATGCTGACTTTTACACTTTGGAAATTCTCCCGTCCTGTTCATGTGTGTGCGTGCATGCTTTTGCGGGAGACGAAACCTACGTTTGTGGACCGTTGATGGCACTGACCCCTATTCCTTCTCTCCTTTCCACGTCCTTTTCGTCATGTGTCACTGCCAGCAGCTAGTCATCCTACGAGCCGAATTGCTTGACAATCTGGGCCACTTTATTGGCAAGCTCATCTGCCTCAGAACGGGTCGCAGCTTCAGCGTAGACGCGGCACGTATTCTCCGTTCCGCTGGCGCGGGCGAAGGAGCGGGCACTGGTGTATTTTCGTACGACCTGGTCGATCTCGTCCTGCGCGCCTGGTGGGCGGCTGAGGCGCCGCTCAGCGTCGGTGGCTTGAAATAGATCCTTATTGCCCACCTGGACGGCGATCAGGCGATTCGGAAGGTCGTTGTAGGTCATCGCCCAATCTTTCAAGGTCCATCCTTTGTGAGCAAGGATGACTTCGATCAGGAGCATATCCGTGATGGCATCGCCCACGGTCTGATTGATGAGGTCTCCGACGGCGGCGAGGGTTTCGAGCGCGTCCTTTTGTGCAGGGGACTGTGGCTCCTTTTCGCGGAGTATGCGCATTGCCTCTTGCGAAAAGATGATAGTGCCATGCCCGTTGGCCTCGAAATAGACGCCAATATCGAACTGGCAAGCCGCGTGATGAAGGTATTTGACTCCTGTGGGGGTGCACACGACGGGAAGCTGTAGATGTCTTTGTATGTAATTTGTACTGGCACCATTGGCATAGGCAGTCTGGACAACTCCGATGCGGAGATCGTCCTGAAGGCCTGCAGAACGCACAAGATCGCCAATGAATGACGCACTGAGAGAAGAGATGCGGTCGCCGTCAAGCATGGAAAAGCCAGTTTCGGGATCTATGCAGTAATAAATGAGGCGATCTGCGTCGCCGTCGAGGGAACAGCATCGCGCGCCCAGCACAGGCTTAGGGGTTTGAGGCACACGCTGCCTTGTCTTGACATAGTCGGCACCACACTGAGGAATGCAATATTCAGAGGGCCGTACAGGATACAATTCTATGGCCAAATCTTTTTGCACTTACCTCGTGATTGAGTAGTTCTGGGCGCAACACATCATCATTGACAACCCTGACGTCAAAGTTCGTGATATTCTTTGGGATCACCTTGAGCAAAGCTGAGAGTTTCGGTCCACCGACGCCATTAGCGCAGTCGATAGTCAGCTGGCCTTGGATCTTTCGGCCTCGGAGGGCGCGGACGAAGGCATCGGAGAATTTTTGGTAATAGCCAGCCTCGGTTGGCTGACCATATGACTTAGGATTGCCCTCAGTGTTGACACACCGAGTCACGTAGTGCAGCTGGGGTGTTGTCAAGATTTTGTAATCGGTATATTCGGTATTGGTGGCATCCATAGCATCGGCGACGGCGGCGACGAGACTATGGCCCGAGGGACGCGTGTCCCGGCCATAGACGACCCGAGCGGGAGCCGTGCGATCAATCTTGAGCTGGGCAGCCAGGGCCTTGTATGCATCAAGCAGCGCTTGATCGGAAGGGCAGTTGACGAGGCGGGTGGCATAGGTCTCCCAGTCCTGTTCGAGCATCTCGCCCATTGGATCAACAATCTTAACGCCATTGTCGGCGGCCGGGTTATGGCTGGCGGTGACCATGATGCCAATGGCCTGGCCGTTGAGGTTGCGGCTACGCAGGGCCGCAAGAAGCCCAACGCGGAAAGCAACGCCGAGCAAGCGGTCGGCCTTCATGCGAAAGCCAGCAGTGCCATACTTGTAAGCCGGGCCAGCGGCAAGAGGGTACTTGGATGAAGCGGCGAGAAGCTTGTCGTCCATGGCTTGACAGGGCTAGCAATGAATGAGTGCCGTACAAGCTTCCGGAATGATGCCCAGTAAGAAAGAAGAGATGGGAGGAGGCGCCGCTGATGTCTATTCTATTATAGGCCGGACGTGCCCTGATCAGCCCGACTCGAATCGGCGGGTCACAGAGCAGGGTTTGGATTCGCCCAGAGCTGCCCCTCTCGTGCTGACGGTATGAATAGAGGATAACTAGTGGGAGCCGAAATGCCGAGCAAGAGGAACAGGCGACACAAGTGAGGAAGACGGCGCCAGAGAGAGCAAGTGGAGGAGGGATCACGATGAGGAGATAGCCACTCCATACCTACCAATCAGATAACGTCGTCTTGCCTCAAGAGGCGACTTCCGATAAGCATCCGATGAGTCTCCGAAGCTCAGAGGGCTCGACGACAAGCCTCAGAAGACCATGCGCACGTGACGTCCGAAAAGAAGGGGGTGTCGTATATGGGCCGGCTTCGGCCCGACGGCACGATAGAGTAGGTGGATATGACTGTTACATACTAGCACAACAACTATTAATTCTCCGGGGTCCCTACTTTTTCTTAACTATTCCGTTGGCGATGAAGTACTATACCGACAGTTACAGATATAATATGTGTTAGGTGCGCGATAGAGAAGCCTTGGGATACGTTCAGCACTGCACTCGTCGTCTTACCGTGCTGTTCATTTTGACACTGTGAGGTTCTCAACAGGGAATTTGTCGCTGGTATGTTCCTACTGAAGTGGGTCGGGCGGTTGCCCAGCCAACCTATATGGACCTAAAAGGTTTACGACGCGTGCTCCGCGTTAGTTGTTGATATTTTACCGTATCGGGCTCTAAGTCCTGCATTCCAGAGGAGCATGACACCTATGGAGGCAACTAGAATACAAAACCCCTAATCTGCAGCGACGCCCACCTAGTGTCCGACATCCTTCCGCGATACACGCCAGTCCTCAGGTTAGATGGGTAGAGGCGCATCCGCGTTGGTTAGTAATAAGTAATCAACTATTAGGACGACGGCTAGTTAACTAGAATTGACCCGTGATTCATGACGTCATTTAACAGCATGGCTTTGGCATTTTAGAAAAGTCTGCTTTGTCATCAACCTTGCGACGCGACTCTAACTTACTTGCTTTCGTCGTCAACAAGTTCAATCATGTGAAGATTCCTTTCTTATCGCGCTTCAGTACTCGCTCTGCTACTGGCTTTTCTCCCTTCGACACATTTGGAGCCCTTTTTCTTGTCATGTATGACGCTTTGCTGGCCAAATGTATCTGAACAACTACCAGCCTCTCTCTCCCTCTCTCCCTCTTTCTCTCTCTCTCTCTCTACACCCGCGTGCATGCGCAAGCGCACGGACGCTCATAATCGACCACGGAGCCCTGTATACACGGATACCCGAGACGATGGCCGAAGACGACGAGTGTGCTAATCCTCAGTTTCTAGCTTGGGTCAAAGAGTGGCTTGACGTTGCTCGAGAGCGCAACACGAAAGGAGTCACTACTTACAGGAACGCCTACGAGTCCCTCAAGGCCTGTCCCTTGACCTTTCAGCATCCTGCCCAACTCCAACAGCTGAAAGGCTTCGGACCAAGGCTGTGCGAGCGTCTGACAGAAAATCTCAAAAGACAATGCCAGCAAACTGGCCAGCCCATGCCCAAATACCCCAATACCTCTAGGGCAACCGCTGACACCAGCCGCGAAGCCGAGGATCAAGCAGTCAACAAAAGAAAGCGGGCTCAAGTCAGGGCTTACGCCCCTACCTTTCGCTCTGGAGCTTATGCTCTCATAGTTGGCTTGGCTACTTTGCCGCAAGACACTGCCAAAGCCATAACCAAGATGGAGCTTATAGAAGTTTCCCAGAGACACTGCGACAGTTCTTTCACAGCGCCCAGCGACTCAACCAAATTCTACACTGCGTGGAACTCTATGAGGGCGTTGATTCAAAAAGATCTCGTTTACGAAACTGGCAGACCACTTCGCCGATATGCCCTGACCGACGAGGGGTGGGATGTTGCTAAGCGGATAAAACAAACCCGAGAATGGCAGTCTGAAGCCAACGAAATCCAAGCTGGTCCCGAAAGTGGGGAATATTCCCTGAGCCTTCCATGCCACACTCTTTCTCCTGTCGTTCAGGCTCCTCAGGAGCAAGAATTGCCTCAGCGTCATGTCGGTCCAAAAGACCCAGTGGTATTAGGTGCCGATTCGTTACCTGAATTCGATCCCATACCACTGCATGCAGGGACTTTTTCCGTATATCTCGTACTCGACGTTCGAGAAGTCAGAGCAAGGACAGATCGGGACTATATGCAGGAGGAATTGGTCAAGCAAGGGGTAAGACCCATCATGAGAAGTCTTGAAGTTGGGGATGCCCAGTGGATTGCCAAATGCCACGACCCAGATCTCTTGTCTAGGCACGGAGCTGAAGGAGACGAAATTGTTTTGGACTGGATCGTAGAGAGAAAACGCCTAGATGACCTTATTGCCAGCATCAAGGATGGACGATTTCACGAACAAAAATATCGCCTCAAACGATCGGGCGTCAAAAAGGTCATATACATCATCGAGGAGATATCCATGGACTTATCCTCCTACCAGAGATACGAAGACGCTGTTCAGTCCGCGATCGCTTCGACCCAAGTCGTCAATGGCTACTTCATTAAAAGAACGGCCAAAATGGATGAGACCATCAAGTATTTATCCAGATTGACTCATATGCTGAAACGCATCTACGAGAACAAGACACTCAATGTCATCCCTACCAAAATTCTCACAGCTCAAAACTACCTACCCCTTCTCAAGCATCTGCGGGAGAAGGATGCATCCACATGCTATTACATCACCTATAGTTCGTTCGCGTCGCTCGCTTCAAAGTCGGGCATGATGACCCTGCGAGAACTTTTTCTCAAAATGTTAATGACAACAAGGGGCGTAACAGGAGAGCGGGCACTTGAGATACAAAAACGCTGGAAAACACCATATGACTTCGTCAAGGCGTTTGAAGCCTGCGGCTCTGGCGATCTAGGGAGGAAGCGCAAACAGGAGCTTATCTCAAGTGAACTCAATCACCTGGTCGGGCGCAAGAAATTCAGCAGAGCCCTGAGCCAAAAAATTGCTGAAGTCTGGGGAGATGCTTAGAGCTTCATATAGGCACCCAACCTCGACGAACGACAGTCACATATTCGCTACATGATTACCTTCAGACAACAACATTCATGCCACCAGGTCATTACTTTCCACCCATAGCTTGAGCCACAACTTGTTGCACCAGAGTAGGGATCGACGTACAACCATCTGCCATCCCCAGCATTGCTGCCATCGACTTTTCGGCGTACTTGGCCATCATGTCTACTTCAATATTCACCGTATCGCCTTTGCGCTTCTGCGCAAGAATCACACGTTGTTGCGAGTAGACAATCAGCATTATCTCCCACCAACCGTCTGTATCGTCGACCTTGGTGACAGTCAGGCTGGTACCGTCGATGGATATAAAACCCTTGTACACAATATACCGCAGCATATCACGGTTCTTGGGCTGGAAGCGAAAGGTCAGGGCGTTGCCGTCTGGCGTGACAGACAAAATCTCAGCCGTGGTATCAACATGTCCTTGAACAAAATGGCCGTCCATACGAGTGTCGGCCCGCACGGCGCGTTCTAGGTTCACCCTGCTCGCTTCACTGAGTTCACCAAGATTGGTGATGCGCAGCGTCTCCGGGGCCACGCCCACCTTAAAACTGTGAGAGGCAAAGGAAGTAACGGTGAGACAGCAGCCGTTGATGGCTATCGAATCGCCTTCATGGCAATCCCTGAGGAGTTCCGAGCCTGACGGAATGGTCACGGTCAGGATAGTGCCGTCGTTGGTATCCAGATGCGAGACAACTATAGGTTTGGCTGAGCTCAAGTGCAGGCTGCCAAGCAGACGCGCAACGACTGACCTCCAATTTCTTCGACAATGCCAGTGAACATAGTTGATGGCTATTCCTCAGTACGAAAGCCGGTTCAGCTTGGTTTAGTCCTTGATTTCTGTCACTGTAATTGGTCTTGGTCACTTTGTCCTCTTCTCAATCACTGGCGGATAGGTGGGGATATTCGGTCAAATTAGATCTTTTGGTGACTGTACCTTATCCAAAAAATGAAATCAGCGGTCAAAGCAGTGAAAATTGAGCCTGGGTCGTGTGTCGGAGCGAAGCCTCCCCTCCCTGCAGGTCCTGGACAACCTCAAAGCAGTGTAGTTAGTGGTCTTATCGATAACGACACTACAGATTCAAAATCTTTCCAAAGTTGGTGCATACCATCACATATGGTGACGCCATATCGCCGTCAACGCCCTTGAACCAGCTTTCTCGGAAGAAAATCCTTCTCATCAAGTGTACTCAAATATTCGGCCAATCATGGCGCCGACGCGGCCCAGCAAAAAAAAAAAGCCCGGTCTGGACTTGGTGCTCAATGACGCCGAAACGCAGCTCGCGGCTCGAAATCTCGACGAGGCCATCGACCTCGCGCTTAAAGCTCTTGAAGCAACTGGTCCTGACGGCGATTTTGCATTGAGAGCGCTGAACTTGCTGGGCGTGCTCCATGTTGAGACGGGCGAAGTCGACGACGCGCGCTCCTATTTCGAACGTGCGGTCAAGCTAGACGAGGAAGGCTTAATGAGCGAGAGTGTTGGTGGTGGCCCAGAAAAGTTCCTCTTTTTGGCGCAGCTGAGCGAAGAGGGTGGACAAGACAGCGTGCGGTGGTTCACACGCGGGGCGTCGGCACTGAGGAGGCAGATTCAAAACTTGTCCGACATCTCCAACAGAACACCTGAGCAGCAGTCCGATCTTGCCGAGAAACAAGAGAGACTCGGCGGAGTCCTATGTGCGGTGGCAGAAGTCTACATGACCGACCTCTCTTGGGAGGACGATGCCGAGCAACGATGCGAAGCTCTCATCACAGAGGCCATGATGATCGCCCCTAGCTCGGCTGAGACCTGGCAAACGGTCGCCAACGTGCGCATATCGCAAACACGTGTCGACGAAGCTAAGATGGCTCTAACCCGGAGTCTGGAGTTGTGGCGAGATTTTCCTCCCGAGCACCCAGCCACTCCCGATTTTCCGACACGAATCGCCCTGGCGCGACTCCTGCTCGAGACCGAGATGGAGGATGAGGCCATTTCAGTGCTGGAGCGTCTCATCGCCGAAGATGATCAAAGTATCGAGGCATGGTATCTCGGCGGCTGGTGTCTGTATATCATGGGAGAAAAACACCGCGATACACAACCACAAGCACGGATTAGCGACGCTCAGAGGGAGTGGAAGGTGACGTGGTCGTCGGCGCGCAAATGGCTGGCGCAGTGCATGCAGCTGTACGCGACTCTAGATTATCAGGACGCACCTCTCGGCGAACATGCGACCGAGCTACTGCAGAACATATCTCATGAGATAGGCAAGATCGAGAAAGATGCAGATGAGATTTGGCAAGACAGCGATGAAGATGTAGAGCAGGACGAATACGACGATGCCAAAACGGACGGGGATCAGATGATGCAGGACTGACATGCCGCGGCGATACTTGAATCAGATGACTGGACAATCATCCACTTATGACAGCTCTACACGCAGCACACGCAAAGCGGCGGAAATTTTATCCCTTTTCCCGAGCCATAAACGATCCCGACCATTCCCAGCATGCAGTAACGCGGGAATCGAGACAAAAGTATTTGCTAAGGATCTTTCATACTTGCCCTCCTGAAGGCGAGGCTCTCGACGACCTGGATAGTTGCTTCAAAACGCCTTAAAAAGCCAATATAGGTAACCTCAGAGGCACCATGAGCAAGGCACAAGGCTACATACATTGAGATCTGTCCTGATTCTAATTTGGATATTTCTTCCACGGAAATGAACTTGGGGGCAGCTGCTCGCTATGGCTTTTTACAAAGTGAGACCGGCCATACATGAAAACAAGGCAAGAAATAATGTAATTCATGTATGGCTCGACGCAGCTCATCATACTGCAGTATCCGACGGATCCATAACCCAAATTATATTTTTTTTCATTGATCTATCTGATTACCAATGAGTTGTCGATACCAAGCTTTCTCGCACACCTCGTGGCGATTGTCACCGGATGACCAGCAGCCTTCATGCACTTACGAGAACGCATTTGCACTTATTGAATTTGCGTTCAAGGTGCAGCCACCTGCAGTTTGTCCAGGCCCCCAATCGGCATGCCTTCCTCATCTTCGCCTTCGTCTCCCTTGCCAGCTAGACCACGCTCCCAGAGCTGCCGGCCTGTCAGCTTGACTGGATCTTTGACCTTTGCTTTTTTGAGTTCAGCAAGTCTTTCTTCCTCCTCGTGACGCTCCTTGTCCTCCATCTCGCGCAGGAAGCCCTCGCGCCAGCGAAGGAAGGTGTCAGGGGTGACAGGCGTGCCGTGGAACTTCTTGTTCTCTTCACGCTCGGCCGCTAGCATGGCCTCCTCGTGCTTCTTAGCGGCGGCGTCTTTGCGCTCTTGTATAAGGCTCTCGGCCGACTCTTTCAGCGCAGAGACCAGCGTGAAGATCATGGCCATCCCGAGGCTCTCTTGGATGATTTCTTCGAGGCTTAGCAGCAGCTGCTGGCGGTCGTCGAACACGCTAAAGTATGGGTGCGGAGGCGCATTGGGAGGAGCCTGGATGTCGAGATGCGGCGCCGAGTCTGGGTAGTCGTCGGGATAGCGTACATGGAGGAGGAATTTGGGGTTTCCGTCAACACCCTCTTCGTCGGGCGTGTCTAAAGTAACGGTAATTATAAACTCGGTCTCGGATATATCTACATGCAATGGTCAGCCAAAAAGGCCTGTGGCGCTTGGCTGGCTTCTGTCCTCTTGGCACTTATGGGGCGCACACCGGTAATCTCCTGCGGAAATATAGACTCGAGAACCTCGCGCTCCTCGATTTGCTCCTCTCGAGGCATTCTAAAATTACTATTCTTTGGTTATATTGTATGGAATGAAATGGCGAGAGAGATTCCCGTCGCAAGTCTCTTCTCGTGCACTTAGAATACAAAGAATGCACGTCCTACCATCATGGGCCGTCTTCTTATCGTCGTAAGAAATACTCACCGTCCGGCAGTAAACCGGATTAGAAATCGAAGAAAAAAAAACTCAGTTGATCCAACGGCCGATGTCAAGCGCATCATAATTCAATGCGGCGAAATAAGTCTGGAAATATACTCAAGTCATATCATTGAATCTCCACGCTCAAAAAATCACGCACTTAAGCATTTACCGCTCGCCATGGCGTCTAAAGACGCCCAAACTGGAGTCAAGAGGAAAGCTGTCATAGGGACAAAGGGTAAGCCAGACGGGAAGGCTAAGAAGGCCCGCCTCGGCGGCTCGAAGTCGCCCAAGAGTAGAAAAAATCAGTCTGATGATTGTGGAGACTTTTCGGACTCGCACTCCGATTCCGATGGCGGTGTCATGCTTGAGGCGACGCCGGCAGTGAAGCCTTCCAGGAAGAAAGACGCAGCTGCCAGAGACCACGGTGTCGACCGATGTACGCTTGACCAATCCAATCGAGACGTGCTTCCAACGACTGCGATCACTAACACTCTACAGCTGGCCTGACGTCCCGTGAGGCGCACGCAAAGCAAAAGCAATTGGCCCAGGAGCGGAAAGCGGCGAAGCCCCTGGCAGATGAAGTGCACCGAACCAAAAAAATATGGGAGAGATTGCGCCTGAAGTCGCACGTCCCTAAAAATGAGCGGCAGGAACTTGTCAAGGAACTATTTGAAATCGTCTCCGGCCGTTGCCGGGACTTCGTTTTAAAGCACGATGCCACTCGAGCCGTCCAGACCGCCATCAAGTACTCAACACCCCATCAGAGAAGGCAGATTGCTCGAGAACTCGAAGGGAGCTACGCGGAGCTTGCTGAGGGCCGATATTCTAAGTTTCTAATTGGGAAGCTCCTGGTACATAACGATGAAGAGATTCGCAACCTCGTCATATCGAACTTTTACGGCAAAGTCCGTAAGCTCATCAATCACGCCGAGGCCTCCTGGATTTTGGACGATGTTTATCGCACTGTTGCGACTAAGGAACAGAAAGCCATCCTTTTACGCGAATGGTACGGGCCCGAGTTTTCGCTGCGAGAAATGGCTCAGGACAAGAAACCCACGGCGGACCTCAAACAGATTCTCGAAGAGGAACCAAACAAGCGCGGCCCCATCAAGAAAAACTTGATGGGCATGATCAACGGTCTCGTCCAAAAAAAAATGACAGGCTTCACGATGCTTAATGATGCCATGCTACAATATTTTAACAGCACACAGGTTGGTTCTTCGGAGTTTGAAGAGCTCCTGGCCCTTATCAAAGGAGACGAAAGTGGCGATCTGCTGAAAAACATGGCCTTCACCAAATCTGGCGCCAGATTGACCTGTTTATTCTTAGCGCACGGATCGTCTAAGGATAGAAAGCAGATACTCAAGACATATAAAGACTGTATAGTCCTGATGTCAGGGGATTCATATGCTCATGTGGTGATTCTCACAGCATTCGACGTCATTGACGATACCAAGTTGGTATCCAAGGCGATCTTTCCTGAGCTACTGGGCGACAAGGACGAAGACAAGGTGCAGAACGTCATAGCTGCTGTCAACAACCCCAACGCGAGGACAACGATGCTCTATCTGTGTGAGGGCCTGTCAAATTCTCTGTTTCCTGCAAGTCACGCTTTCGACTTGGATACGTTGAAGGAGGTACAAGAGATCCGCAAAACGACGAGCAAGAAAAACAATGACGTTCGGCGCAAGGAGCTTGTGGCCGCTTTGGCGCCCCATTTATTATCGGTCATCACAGCGGCGTCAGATGACCTGACTAAGACGGCATTCGGTTGTCAGTTTATCACTACCGTCCTCCTCACCGAGATGACCGACGACAAGACAAAAGCACTTGAGGCTGTTGCGCAGTCGGCAGCGGGGGATCCTCAGAAGGAAACAGAGGGAGACGAGGCATCAGTCCGGCCGCATATCTCGCGGGTGGCGTTTGGCGGACGCATGCTCAAATCTCTGATCCAAGGCGGTCGATATGATAAGTCGACGGGCAAGGTAGTTCAGGTGCACCCGCCGCTTGATTTTGCCAAAGTGCTTTACCCTGTTATCAAAAATTCCATCATTGACTGGGCAACCGGCCCCAGCTCGTTCGTGGTCTTGGCTTTAGTCGAATCTGGCAATTTTGAAGAGGTGGATGCAATGAGAAAGACGCTCAGGAAGAATAAGCAGGCTTTGGAGAGGGCGGCGATGGAGATGCCTACAGGCCAAAGGGCTAAAAAGGAGGATCAGGACATTTCATCGTCTAAGAAAGGCGTTGAAAAAGGGAGCGAGAAATCGGAACCCTCATCAGGAAATGTGGGTTGTAGACTACTGCTAAAGAATCTACAGTAGATGGCAGCAGCGAATCTGATACAAGGACTCATTTTTCATGGAACAAATGTGGACACGGGAGTTGATAAGTAGGAACTTCTGATGATCTCAGCGTGAGTGAAGTGAACAAACTTTCTGCGATTTTCGACCGGCTAACGATGATGCAGACGGTCAGGCGAGAAGAACATCAACAGCGGTAGCACAGGCAGGGGGCACATCAGGGGCAACAGGACAGAGCACAAAGCTTGAAAATATGCCCGATTGGACGACAGACTCGCTTAGCAAACCGGTGAAGCTCCCTCCCGTACGACAAGCTGGAAATGATAAGGTGACGTGGCGGCAAGGCGTGAATATGAGCATGGAGCTTTGAAAGGCCATGTTTGCGGAGCGGAAGAGCGATTGCACCGAGTGGCAAAGAATATTGTTCGCGAAAGATGATGCCAAAGGGAGACGGAGTTTTGTCCTTTCCTGGCTGAGGTACGAGGCTCCAACGTTGAGCGGCAAGCGGCATTTCAAAGTATGAAGGCGAAAAGACCGCGAGGACAATAAATGGGCTGGTATGCAAAGAAAGGGGCTTCAAGGAGGGAAAATGGAGCCTACCTGCCTGCCTGCTACTTGTGTTACAGTTCACGTGCAGGCCCTGGTCACCACCACCTCTACTACTCTCTCGTCTTCTTCCTACTCTCTTCTCGCCTCTCCTCTCCACTGTCCACGATCTTCCCTTGATGAGTCAAGGAGACTGCAGCAGAGGAGGGCGCGGCTGAAGAATTGCGAGGCTGAGAGGCGCAGCAGCGAAGAAATTCACAGCCACGGCTGAGGCCAAATAAGATGGCAGGGGCTCTAGCATGGGCTCAGGAATATATTCGGGGGCCATGGTCGGCACTGTAGCTGGCAGCGTCATTGTGGGTGCCATCATTGTCGTCCTCCTTATTGCCTGGAAACGCCGAAGAGACGAACAGCGTCTGGCTCGGTCCGGGTCCTCCACCTTACAAGCAAGCATGGGGAACAACCGTTCGGAGAAGGAGAATACGTTCCGGCAGAATGACCACCAAGACCATCAGCCCATGTCGGCTCAGACTACAGGCAGCCGCGGCAGTGGCAACGATCCGTTTGCGCCCTTTGGAGGTAAGTACTCCGCTGCCATTGCCAATGCTATCCCTACGATCTTGACGAGCTACCGCCTCCGCGGTTTGTACTGAGCGTCACTGTTAACAATCCATCCAGGTCGCGTCGATCAGCCCCAGAACCCTTACCGTCCCATGAGCGGCACCTTTGAAATGGATGGCACCGGCATGGCTCCAGTCGAGCTTCCAGATGACGCCGTCGTTGCCCGCCAAACCTTAATCAATCCGCCGTCCCTCCGGTCCTACAATTCAGCGCAGCAGCAGCGTGTCCGAAATGACCTAACCAGCGACCCCCGTGCCAACCTCAACTTTGTCAAGACTGACAGCGGCCAAGCCGTCTATGTTAACCATTGGAGCCAGTGGAAGGGTCTGGGCGGCAGCGACGACAATCATGGGCAGATCTGCCCTAAGCATACGGGCGAAATGGGGCAGGAGTCTGCACCGGCTTGATAGCTTTGAGCTGACTATGAAGCCGAGATATATCTGGAGGATACCTATAGATCAGCCCAGTCTCCTTACCCGCCCCTCAGTTTCGTAGTGCACCGGAACAATGGCATGTCCTGCTTTTCATTGAGAGGCTGCCCGCCTTTGAGACGACACATCTCCATGTCAGGCCCCTGGTGCTGGTGTTTTCCCGGTCAATGCCCCATCGCCATGCCCATTATACCACTTTGCTCAAGCCGATGTCTTCATTACCCGTATTTTTGGCGATGACACCGATGTCTCTGCCTTCCTTTTGCCCAAGAGCGGCTCTGTCGTTGGTCGAGATGCAACGGGCGTGCTTTCACGGTCCATGGTTGCTTCTGCGTGGCATGAAGCATGATACGCGCGATTGCCCACTAGCACCGTGTCGAGCCATACCCATTCTTGTGCTTTGTCCAGCCACTCATTTTCAAACTTTTCCTGACAGATGGGGCAGACGTTGCTGATACCTCGACTCGGATCTGGAACCGGTATGTATTTGGGCTGCTTGTCGTTCGCGGCCACTTCCTTGACCGATTCCTCGGGAGCGGCGACATGCTCTGAATCTACAAACTCACGAGATCTCACCCAGTCCTGTAATCTATCAGTTCACGAACGGCAATGCCGCTGACTTATATGGGGAGTCTACTGACTTGATTCTCCACGTACCAGCTGCGGTACAATCCTCGTTTCTCCGCTTCAGTACTGCGTTGATGAACGCGAAAATGCCAGTCCATGTGGGTCGTTTTTCTCTTCCGGCTCTCGTCGTCTACCCTGAAACGCCTTCCACATTGGGTGCAAGGGTGGCCCAGCTCATCGTGAAGGGCGGTAACGGCGTCGGGTCGAAATCTTGAGAGTTTTAGTCCTGGGTTCATTTTTGACTCTGGGTCAATGGTGCACTTACTGTTGCTTCAATGAGGACATCTCAAAGCCTGTAGAGGCAGTAAGGTCTAGTTCAGTCGGAACACTTTGCAAATGGGACGCCGACAGCAGGCTGGTGATATTGGGGGGCAATATGGAGGGGGCTGAAGGAGTCGACGCCGGAGGAGCTATGTTTGTAGAATTCGCGGTCGTGGGAGTCGTTGACGGGAGTATTCCCGCCTGACGAAGCTGTTCCAAAAGACTGGTAGCGTTCTGAGCAGGAGGCTTGGGTCGCTGTGCCGTGGCCTCTGAGGGCGGCGGTACGGTAACAAGAGAATACGTGGTGCTTGGGGTTACTTGTTGAGGGGTCGTTGTCTGTCTTGCCATTAGTGTTGCCAGTGCTCCCGCACCCAGTAAGGTGTCCAGAGTGACCGGTGCTTGGCTCGAAGATGTCGGAGCCGGAGCCGGGGTCGGAGCTAGATTTGGAGTTACAGAAGAAGCGTGCGGAGGAACTGCCACTGCCAGTGGTTGCGGCACGAGAGCTGAGGTCTGAGCAGTGTTCTGGGCCAACGAGGGCCTCATTTTCACGGCAGCAAGTTCAGTTACTTTGTTCTTTATGAGCTCCAGCTGCTCCGACGGAAGGCTTGTGCGTTGCACAACGCCCTGCAAATCCAGCAGTCCTCTTAATCTGTTTTGCACACTAACATCATGAGGGTTGTGCGAGAACTCGGTCTTCATCGCAACAATCAGAGCCTGAATGTCCTTGCTCAACGTTTCTACGCTTATTCCCACCGAGGCTGCTGGCCCTGTCGACCCAAATGGCCCCAGATGGGCCGGCTGGAATGGTGCTGAGGGTGAAACGCCCAAAGGAGGGGGAGACTGATGAGAATACTGTGGAAACTGGCTCTGCTGGTAGGTTATAGATGAACTGCTCTCGGGTAAAGGTCGACCCGTCTGTTGGCCAGGGTAAGAGAAATTGGTCGCCATCAGCTCACTGGGTCGTCCACTGTTCAGCTGCGGAGGAGGCTGGCCAGCATATGCTCCCGGGGGTCCCGATGTTGCGCGTATTCCTGGAGGGGTAGGTGTGCTTCGGTGAAGGGTCATGGCGGAACGTGTTCTTCCCGTAACAGAGCCTTGCTGTGGCATGGACGCCGCCCTTGCCTTTTGCAGCGCATTTTCTATCGGCCGCACTAGCTCGTGAGAGAAGACCGGTCGAGTGTCCATGGATCCGGGTACTGGGTCCTTCCATGTCCTGAGCATTTCCTCCATCTTGCGGCGAATATTGTGGTCGACGACGACGTAGGATTCCATGAACGTTTTGAAGAGATTGCGTCCAAAGTATAAAGTGTAGGGTGTACCAACATTCTTCACAATTGAATCCAAGACGTAAAGTGCTGATAGTTTCTTATTTGGGGGTGCCTAGCATCATGTCAGTGATAAAGCCGGAATTCTCGGGTAAAAATCAAGGGCACAGGGTCGATGACTTTGTTTAGTTGCAAAAGCAGACTGAGGGAAATTGCCCAGTCAGAGCGATTTTGATTACCTTGAGGATGTGTTGTTGTAGTACTTCGGCAATGGCCAGGGCATGTTCGGTGTTTTCTCGAGCGATCACGGTCAAGTTGGTGATCTCAAACCGCATGTTAGTGGACAAGTCTTCCAAGGCGTGCCGATAGTCCTCGGCCACCTCCTCTGCGTCTGACGCCATAATAATACAGTAGACAGGGGCCTATAATCAGTGTTCCTGACAGTCCGTGAAACAAGATTCCGGCATGCGGCAGCGAAGATATAGGTCTGCAGATTTCTCCGCAGAAGGTCTGAAACAGTTTTGACCAGTCTGATTCCGAGGCAATGAACAGAAAGAGCAGGAAATGGGCACTGAAAAATAGGCAAGATGCTTCAATGCGGTTCAGGTTTATTCCAAGAGATGCTCTTGCTGGATCTGGCCGCCTCCGCCAAGTCCAGCGCCAACCGCCAAATCACAGGACAACCCTTTCAGTCCCTTGAAAAATCCGAAGCGGACATGGCGCAAGAAGTTAGGGGCACTTCTCGCGCAGCGCTTCCTACGTTAGATAGAGCTCGAGGAGCAGTGACCACTTTGCCGTGGTGTGGCAGTTTGGTGGTCGGTCGGTGCTCAAGCTGGCGAAGAGTCCGACAAGCGTGACGGCAGAATTTTATTCTGTCCAGAGAGAGATTTCGGCACTGAGTTCGTACTGTTGACAGAGAGACGTGTGCGAGTGAACGGCGGAGGGAAGTTGAAATCAGAGAGGAACAGTTGGATCGCAGCGGCGGGAGTGGTGGTCTATTTTACGTTGAGTAGCACGTGATAGGATATGTGGGGAATCTGTGCTCTAGTCTTGGATGTATCTGCGCGAGGCACGAAAAGAGTATTATGCAATCATGTCACGTGGTTTCGACGCGTCACCATACTCGTGGCCCAAGTAGAGGGAAAAGGACCACAACTGGTTTCTATTTTCGAGGAACAATCACTCCGTCACCCAACCTCCAAGGATATTTTCTACCAATTGCACGCTCTAGATACGAAGTTCTGGTATTGTTTCAGGATATACCGCCATCAGAATCTACAGTATCTCTTTGTTCGTAAACAGTGCTTTAATCTGCTCCTGCCACACATCACACGGAGGGGGTGGCCTGAGCAGAAGACTGGCAAATGCAAGGAAGGAAAAGACCACAATTCGATGTTCTTATGTACAACCAATGCGCCATGAATGCTTTTGAAAGCCGTTTAAGGAGGCATCGAGCCAATTCATGTATTGTCCCAACCTGTTCAATTTATTCTGGCCTGTCGACTCTGACGAGGGAGATGAACTCCGTGCCCAACAAGAAAAGGGAGGATCAGGCGATGCGAGAAAATCGCGGTGAATATGAAGACAGTATCTGCGACGTAGTCCCAATGCGCTGGAGTGGAAGAGAAGGGGTATGAGGGGGCGCGACATCACCGGTTCTGAAGCTTGGAAATTTCGTCAAGGAGCTCTTGGAGGTCCTCGTCCTTAATCTTGTCGGTAAGGGATGGTATAAGCGTCTTTGCCTCGTCGGCATTTTCGCAGCAGAGGGAGCCTGCGAGAGCGCATGTCAGTCTGTCGGGAATTTCACGGGAATCGCTTCCAGTTTTTAAGAACTTCTTGTTTCGGCAAGAAGGAGAAAAGAGAAGGGTGGCAAATAAGGGTCTTAAGAGGGTCATACCAAGCTGCGCTCGCTCGAACTTGGCCAGATCTTTATGAGAGCTCAGTAGACGCTCAACAGCTTCGACGTTCTCCTTTTGGGTAAAGCGAGCGAAGTGGTCGAGGTAGGTGAGGGTCTGACTGAGCATCCTAAAAGACAGTGTCAGTCCAGCTCCCGCTAAAAGTAAAGGAATCGAGAGGAAAGTAGTGCTGTGAACGCACTCAGTCTCGTTGATGTTCTTGCGATCGTTGCAGCGCTTGGTGACAAGAGCATTGAGGACCAGTGCCGCCTCGGATAGCGTCAGAGTGTCGACATTCTGGAATTCGCCGAGATTAAGAATGGCCGATGCCTCCTCGTTGCCCGGGGGCGGCGGTTTGGGACGCGATGTTTTATTTGCGGACATTGTGCTCGAGACAGTTTGTCTCTCTTTCTGCGTTAGTTCTCTCTTCCCTTCTTGTCGCCTCAAGCTGATCTCGAAATCGGACCCCTGTGGCTGGTTGGCTGACCGGCTCACCTGCCTGCGTTCGAGTGAAGGCAGGGCCTAATAAGGGAGCCCCGGTGCCAAAAACAGACGGTAAAAAGAGCTCGCTTGGCAGTAGGGTGCAGCCCTCTTTTTGCGCAGTCTTCTCCTCTTCTCGCCTTGAGCGCACTCGCTGGTTCTTGAGCCTCTAAGGTTTGCTAAGTGGGTTCGTTCTGCGAGATGCAGAAATGGGAGGTTCGTGGCTATGCGAAGAGAGCGCGATGAAGAGCGATGCGGTGCGCAAATATAGGAACTAAAGAGAGGGGAAGTAAGCAGAAGAAAGTGAAAAACTGTGGCGGGCGTCGCGCCCAGGGAATGAGTGTCTGGCAGCGATGTTGAGGATCGCTGATAAATGAGTAGTAGACATGCCCAGGCTGGCGGATGAAGGCATTGGAAAATCCGTTAATATGCGGCTCTTACAAAGGTTCGTAGGCAGGGCCAATCAACTCTATTACGTACGCAATCTGGGCTCGTCATTACAGTGCGCAACGTAGGAGAGTTCTCTGGGGTAATGTGGCGCGCTACTCCTAGCTCAACCTAGCCATAATTGGCCCACTATGGTAACTATGCTCAATAGTTAGGCATAATATGAGTATTGTCATGGGCTGTGGCCAAGGATTGTACCTCGGTCTACCATCGGCATAATATTGATCCAGACGCCGAGATGAAATCGCTGCGCTGGAAAAGGGGCTAGTGCGCTAAGGTGAGGGGTACTTGGAGTGCCGCCCACAATGCCGACAGTTAGCTTTCTTTCTTTTCTTTCTTCATCGTAGCTTTTTGTTAGTAATCGAGCCTATTGCGAGCAGAATGCTGGCTAGGCCCTTACAAGTATGCCCGATAAAAGCTCCCTACTTTTCATTCAAAGTCGCCAACTAACCACGATCAAGCTACATTCCGCGATGATGCACCAAAAAGAGGCTTAATGGTGGACTGTCCTGGAGCATCTGGTCTCTTTCCTCATTTTATTGGAGATTCCGTCCCGTTATCGCAACATACTCTATCACTCACATACCTGCAGCTACGCGATCCCGGGCAGCTTGGCACTTCAAGCTTTCTCGGATGGCAAGTTGGGACAGGTAGTGAGAAAGCTTGGCTTGGAAGACTTTTCTGATTTTTTCAAGGCTGGGGAATTCTCACAGCATCCTCGCACGGCGCAGGTACCAGCTCCATGAAAGGCCATGTACGTCGTCTCCATCAGAGCAAGCAGCGAGGCGACGCCGTCGACAGACTAATGAAATTTGTGCTCGCGCTCTGGTAGGACCATATTCGCCCTCACTGTCATCAACAAGGCCGGTGGCTTGATATATAACCGGACCTTTCACGACGCCGGCTTGAGGAAGATAAGCACAAATGATTACCTCGTTCTTGCCGGTACCTTTCATGGGTAGGGCGAGTTCCTCATCTCCTCCCAGCTCCACGGCTCACAACCATCCCTCTCATAGTGTTCACGCTATCACCGCCCGACTGAATCCCATTAAGCCCACGCTGCCCGTTAATCCACCCGGCGGCAACAATCTTCCCCACCGTCCTGAGCCTCCCTCGGGACTTGAGGTCCTCGAGACAGAGAACTTTCGAATGCAGTGCTTTAATACCATGACAGGCACCAAATTCCTTCTTTTTACGGACACCACTCAAGTCAATATTGAGCTGGCGTTAAGAAGGATTTACGACTTGTATGCTGACTACGTCATGAAAAACCCCTTTTATGCTCTGGAGATGCCCATCCGCTGTGACATTTTCGACCGAAAACTACTGTCCTATATACGAGAAATCAACAATCGATAACGGTGCTCCACAGCAGCCTTTCACGGGCCATCATATATACCCAGGCTTGCGTGATATGGCAAGTCCCGAGTAGTAGTTTTGTTCGAAGGCAAAGCATGTTATTCACGCTGCTCAAGTTCGATGGTTTCCCTTGCTGTACAGACCGTAGTCGAGCGAAGATGACTCCGTTGAACTTCATTCCTGCTTGATGCTTAAGAGGTGTCCATCTTATCACCATCGTCCTTCTTGCTGCCGTGCTGCCCCTCGTGCGTCCCGCTACCGCTCGCCTTGGCGGACTCGTCATCTTCCTTTATGCCCTCCAAAGATGCCTTCTTGGCGGCTTCTTCGTCCTCTTTTGCCCGTTTCTCCTGTCTTGCCTTCTCCTCCTCCATACTCATACGAAGGGCAAGGGCGAGCTCCGGCTCCATAGCTGGGTCAAATCCAAACTCAAACTCTTCTTCACCGCCTCCTATGCCACCAGAGCCGCCGGCAGCTGTTGCGTTTTCGCCAAGAAGAATGGGTGTGGCAACAAGCTGGTCGCTTAGGAGCTTGCTGCTGGGTGGTATCACCACTAAATGGGAGCCTTCGCTTCCTTTGACGGCGCCGTTGAATGCCTGAAGTTTAGCATGCGTGTCGTCATCGAGGTCGCCAAAGAGAACGAAGTCGACAGATATATTGCCCTTTTTCATCTTCTTAGCGAGTTGCCTTAGCTCTTTCTCGTCCTCCTCGACTGGTGAACAGACGAAGACTATTATTCGCTGTCTTTGAGCACGATTCTGTCGATGTTTGAGGGCGAGCTGTTGAGGCGCCGTCAGTAGAGAGAACGTGGCACGAATTGCACGGGCAGGCTCGGTGGAAGGGTGAGGTTTTACCATTGCGACCTGAATACCAGTGTTCAAATGCGATGATCCGCCAATTTTATTTTTCGTACGATGCAGTCCCTCGAGGATCTTGCCTTGCTCCGTAGTCAGGGTGACAAGGACCTCGGGGCCCTTGCCCCCCATGCTCATCAAACCAACCGACGACTCTGGGTTCCCTTGAGTGATGCTCTGAAAAAGCATGTTCACGGCATCAACCTGCGAGTCGAAGCGCGTGGGTTGATAGTCTCCATTTCGACTGCTCTCACTGTTGTCGACGACAACCATTACAGCCTCGAGAACCATGTTGGCGGCCGGTTCCAGAGAAAAGATAACGACAGAGGCCTCAGGCGGCCGATTGGTAAAATAAATCGTATGACTGCTTTGCGATTCAGAGGTTCGTTTGCAGGGTTCGGCAGAGTAATGGATAGGCGACTTTCAGTTGATCAGTAAAACAGGGTGTGGCGGGATGGTTGATCCAGATGGTTAAGCATAGACCTTGAAATCAGCATCAGTTCAATTATGGTCGAGTCGCCAAATCGAGTCAGGCACAAAGATTCTGTAGTCAGTACATCGAACTAGCTAAAAAGTCGGCAACATTTTGGGGCAGAAGCTGGTTTGCATTGGTAGTCGGTACTATCTTGCTCTCGCAAACTCTCTGCAGGTCGCAGTAAGTGTAGTTATGTAATGAAGCTGCCCGTGGAGCGCAGCCAATTGTTTGACTTGCTGGGTATGAAGTTGCTCTGCTCTCAAACAACATCAGCAACAAACAGTTTTTAGATGAGCTTACGATAAATGAAGTATTGAGTACATTAGCACACGAGCCATTATTCCAGCAAGCTAGAGCAATGAATATGCAAAATTGCATTAGCTTGTACATAAATCCTGTTTGAGGGTCTGTATTGAGGAGCTGTGCCCTTGTTGCTTTGATCCGCTTTTGTTAGACTTTATGTTTCTTTTCACGCACGTGACGCACACCCGAGGCTGTGGTCCTTTTGACAGCAGCGTTTGTTTACTTTTGTTGAGCGATGCTCCTGACGTCTGTCTACATTCGCTCAAACCCTTACAAAGCAATCGCTGCCTTCCATTCATACCGTTAAAAGTTTGGCTTCAATGGCTTCCGTGCGACAGAAGAGTCGAATTTCCGACCAGTCGACGAGTTTTCGCAAATGTTCCCATGACGCGACGAAGAGCACCACCGTTCCTATTAAGGGCAGCCCTTTGACACCCCCGCCCAGGAGCCCCATCAGGAAACAGAGGATGGGCATCAGCTTGCAGCAGAAGCAGGCTCTCATTGACAATCTGCAACTGGAAGGTCGACGCCCTCGCTTTTCTGGCTCGCTCGAGCCACGACGCTTGCTGACTGCCTATTTTCCGGGTGCAGTCACGGAACGCGCTCGACGATTACGGGCGCAATATAATCTGCAGGCACACGGCCTCCGATCACGTATAGAAATACGCATCAATCGAATCCCCATGTCCCTGCGCAAACTCAAGATGGGCGATCTGATGATCAGATGTCTGGAGCAAGAGCATCACCGAACTGCAGACGCGCGACCACCGCCGACCGCTAGAGAGACAACGCACCCAACATCGCTAAAGATCGTCTCTCGTCCGCAAGCATCCGAACTTACCTATAAGACTGTGCAGTGAGTGTTGGGGCGCTCTTTTTCTGTCGTTCATGGTCCGGGTTAACAAAAGCACTAGCGGACAACTTGCGGGTGGCAAGGAGAATGAACTGGAAAAGATGGCAGGCAAGCGAAAGGGCCCAGTTACTCAAAGCTCGGAGGCCAGAAATGTCCGCCCTGTACAAGTGCTTTCGCCCACATCATCCAATTCACGCCTGACGAACCGCGATCGCCCTTGCTCTCCGGCCAAATCGCAGATGGCCCAGCCTGGCTCGCCCCTGAAGGTGCGCGGCACGACCCGTTCAGCCGCCGTCGCGGGCGTCCTGTCCAGCATGGTTGAGAGAGCAAGGAGTACCCGTACCGGTGGCACCCGCAAGGTCACCGCCACCTCGGAAGCTAGCTCGAGCTCGAACGGCGCGGCGGTGGCGGCCAGGGGCAGGCGGCCGGCGACTGCTGCCGTTGCCAAGGCTGCTCCGGTCGCACGGCCTGCCACGCGCGCCGGCCACCGTGTTAGTGGCACGAGCGAGACTAGCGAGGGCAGCACAGGCACCGTCGTCCGGAATGCCGCGGCGGGCACAGCAACCACCAAGAAGACAACCATGGGCGCGATCCGAAAGGGCGTGACCGGGGGTGTGACGAAGAAGACGACAACGAGGTCCAAGGCGGCTCCTGTAGCTGCGAAAGCCACTGCGAGCCGAGTCTTGCGGAAGCGAGGCTGACCAAGTAAATAATACTACCAGGAAAGAACTCACTGTGGCATTACTCTTGATTTTTGTTGCACGGCGCTTCTTGGACAAGCCGGGGTTGAACATTCAGATCGTGGTCTTGGATTGGTAAACTGTCGCAACTCACATGCTCGCAGACAAGGCGTCCAGGGAAATGCGTATGTACAAGGCCGGCACGGTTATATTGAAGCGCAACTGGAGAGAATAGGTGTATTTCCAGTCTATCTTGCTACTACTGCTGCTGCCGCTGCCTTCTTTTTCTTCTTGTCGTCAACAAGCTCAATGTTCTCTCCGGGTATCTCCTTATATTTTTCTACAAGAAACTCCTCAATCCCATCACTGACATCGCCTTGCACGACAATTTCCTCGCCGCCGCTGGGCATCTTGGTCACGGAGGAGCCAGTGGCAAACTTTTTGCCGAGATCTTTTGCCACCTATCTTGTGCATGAGCGCCGAGCTTCAACTTGCCCAAGAATGTTCGAGGAGAGGTTGGGAGGCGGGAGGAAAAGCCAACCTTTTTTAACTCGAGCCCAAAGGCTTCCAAGCCAACGACGGCAGTGACAAACTTCTTCTTGTTGCGCTCAATGCGTTTGATTGTGACGACACTGTTTGCAAGCTTGTCGGCCTGCTTCTGTTCGGCAGCCTCCGCTTTGGCCGCCTTCTTCTGCGCGTCCTTGGCTGCCTTCTGCTGGGCCTCGACAGACAAGGAGGCGGTCGCAGCTTCGAGCGCCGCTATTAGGGAGAACAATGATGTCAGTCACATACATAGGCTTGATATGCAAGCGCCCCGGACAACTGCGGCGGGGACAGGGGCAGGAAAAGGGGCAAAAAGGCAGACTGACCAGTGGACCAGATGCGCTCATACTTGGCCGGGTGGCTCTGGTGAAGCCAGTCCTGGCACTTCTTCACAGTGCCGCCATATTCGCAGTACTTGCCGGCGACGCATCAGCAACGGATAGGCCCTCGAGGAACAGACCGTGGCACACCTCGGGAGGCAGGCTGCAGACTAGAAAGGGCAGGTGGACGCGAGGTCAGCATAGCGGCCAGGCGCGGGTGAGGCGATCATGACGTACTGCCACAGTATAAAACGTGCCGGCTTTGAGGCTCCGGGGGGGCCTCTGGCTGTTCCGTGTCTGCCATGAGAGAACGACAATGCGACGAGGTGGTTGGCTCAGCGGCTCCGTGTCGTCGCAGTCCGAGTCCTCCTAGCTTCATCCCTCAGTGGAGTGAAAACGATTATCTAGCTGACGTAACGGGAACCGAAAAGGTCGGGCGGGGTCTTGGAGTTGCGGCTTGAGGCAGCACTGCACAACGTTTGTAATGTCGGGTTCCCATCTGGTCATCATCGCCGTTGGATCGCGCCTCGCAATCTCTCTGTTTGTGCTCAGCCAGCGTTTAGGACACCAATCAGACGGCTACAGGCGCCCGATCATGGCATCCACATTACGAATACGGATGCGGCATGCTGTCATGACCGACAACATCCTGCAGCCAGCACCCGCGGCCAAACATTCGTGCATACGAGGTTGCTGTCACTATCGTCAAAGCATCTCGGGCCGGCGGGCCCGGCAAGCAACCGCAAGCCAAGCGCGTAACCAAGCGCCCAGCCCAGCGGCTGCATCGCGCCGCCACACGGTCTCTGGGTATGTACGGCTCACGCCAGCCAACCAGCCTGCGTCTTTGCCTAACGCCAAATTTAGCAGACAGCGTTGTCCCCTGCAGCTGCTTGCTTGATGGAATCGGGCGCTTGTGCCTTGGCTTAGTCGCCCGCCCCCTCGATTCGTTCATGCCCGGGGCCAGCCAGAAGCACGCAATAGCACGGCTTCTCTTCTCATGTGAATGCTCGGCTCTGGAGTCTGGCCGGCATAGCCACTCGCGCGGCCGTTGCGTCGACGACTTAAGTAAGACCTCGTAGTCCCTGGCCAGTCTTCTGGCCCTCCTCTGTTCCTTCGCCATCCTTTTCTTCTGCCCCCCTCCCCCGTTAGTTCCATCCTCGGTTGATGCTGTTGAGCCCATAGAAGCTTCGTTGATCGAAGCAGCCTGTCTTTCTCACTTGCTGCGTTTCTCTCGACGCCGGTCGTCGATCTTCAAGTCCTCTACCAACCCTGCAGCAGAAGGCAGTCGTCTCCAAAGTAAAAGCAAGTTGGGACGGCTCTTCAGCTTGAAATTAATACACCCGTGACAATCATGGCCACACTGCGCCCGTCACAGGGGTCTTCGCCAGACCGGAGACTCAAGCAACGTCTTAATCCCATAATCGAGGAAGAAAGCGGCCACGGCCGATCGTTATCGAGCATTGACGCGTGGCTGTCGCCAACCAGCTGTTACTTCCCAACCCCAAGGGGCCAACACTACCTGGCGGCCCCGATCCTGCCGGCGTCGCCATCTACCGTGTCCGGGGCCGGCACCTCACCGACCATGTCGTCGATCCCCTGGAACCGCGCGAGCGTAACCACCGACAACACCGAGTTTGAGGACCTGTACGACGTGTCCGACTTAGATGACGACGAGCCTGTGACGCGCCGACTGCGCTCGTCGCTCTCCGTCAGCAAACCGCTCGATTCCCCCCCGACCAAGCAGCTGGCGCACCCGACCATCCCACTCCGTCTCCAAGCCGACGCTGAGATGTGGTCGGCTGTGGGCGAGCCCAATAAATTCATGTCTCCCGTGCCTCCGACGCCCTCGACTCAACTGCAAATTTCGCCGGCCCAAATGGAGCTCATGGGCAAGCAGCAGGCCCTCGAAGTGCCGACCATATCAGCGCCTCCCTCTTTGGATGGCAGTCTGACTTCGGACCAGCTTGCCATCATGAGCGCTCCCATGACTCCCGTGATTGGCAATGATGAGGCCCTGGCCAATGAGGCGTGGAATGGTGTGCAACTGCAGCCGGCTGCGTTAGCAACCCTCCAGGCTCTGTCCGGTGACGACGCCGACGTCCACGGGCAGCCGCAACGCGTACTCGAGCTTCCTCAGTCGCCGCTCCGCCAAGGCCCTGAGATGTGCCAGCAGCCATCTCAGCTTGTCACGCGGCTTTTCACCAGCCTGCCGCAACGCCAAGCTTCCTCTTCTGGCCTCAACCGACAGCCTCTCGCCGACTTGACCCGGCTGGAAATCCCTTCTCCTGGCGGTTTCTTCTCAGGTCTCTCGCCCCGGACCCGAAGCACTTGGCACGTGCAGGCGCCCGCGTCCCCCGAGGGCCTCCCTCCCCCCACATCCTCAACCGCCGAACAGTTCTATCGCTGTCCTTGGAATCTCAAAACGGCAGATACGCGTCGAGACTCCGCCGAGGAGTTTTACAAGAGCTGTAACATGTCTTCGGCCCCCGTCGAACACGCCGTTGATGTGCAGGACGACGGCGCTTTCAAAGGCCTTTCTACCACTCGGCCAATGCTTCGGCAAACGGTCGACGCCGCGAGTCTTGCCTCTCCGCCTCAAAACGCCGACGCTCCAGTCGAAATTGTGACCAGCTATAACCCCGACTATGCTCGCAAACAGCAGATGGACGCACTGTCAAACCTCGACCGTACTGAGCTCTGGCTCGTGGCTCAGCGAGCCTACCCGCAGGACGTCGACCGTGCCCAGGATTGCCGTCTTCTCGACAACGCCGACGAGGCCGAGGCCGAGGAGTACCAACCGCAGCTAGAATGTGATCCAACACCTCAGAGGAAGCTGGTGCACTTTTCGACCATTAGCAGAGGGGACGCCGAACCGAGGCGCCTCCCGCCAAAGCTTCTGCGCCAAGAGTCGGCTTACTATCGAGCCTTTCAAGCCCACCATGTCCGAACCCATCAAGGTGACGTCTTCGTACATCAGCTCGCGCGCTTCGAGGCTCTCCAGGCTCAGCGCGTGGCGCTCCGCGAGACCCACTGTAACCAGCTTCTCTGCAAGCACCAGCTCAGCGTCATCCCTTCGTCCTCCAAGAAGCGCTTCAGCGCGAATGTGGCTCGCGGGGACCTCGATTTGACAGACGACCCGGAGAAAGTGCGCAGGGAGAAGGAGCTTGAGGCCCTGGACCAGATCGCGACGTCTCTTTGGCACATCGCCGCCATCAAGTTTCTCAATGGCGATCGCCTCATCACCGCGCCCGTCGCTAAACGCCTTACGCCTCGGCCAGGCGATGACGGCGTCGTCCGAAGTCGCGCCAGTATCCTCGACCTTGGCGGACAGCCCACTTGCGACTGGGGATGGCACTGCGCACTACAGTATCCCAACGCCAAAGTCTACACCATCACCACCAAGGCGATTCGGCAAATGTCCAATTCAAACATCCAAGGGCCCCCCAACCACCATCGAGTGGCAGTTCAGCGACTCACAAAGCTTCCCTTTGCAGATGGCCAGTTTGACCTCATTTCTGCTCGCGAGCTCCACTCCATCCTCAAATCGGTCGGCGAGAAAGGCGAGGATGAATGGGATAGCTGTCTTCAGGAGTGCATGCGAATCCTCAAGCCTGGCGGCTACCTTGAGTTTTCCATCCTCGACTCAGACATCATGAACCCAGGGCCCTTGTGTCTTGCCAAGAGTGTCGAGTTTGGCT
>KB853275.1:12986-28347 GCA_000372705.1 Cerataphis brasiliensis yeast-like symbiont
TTTTGCTGCTGGAAAAGGAGGCCGAGCCCGTATCGCCCACGTCGCAAGCGCATCGCCCGGACAGCGTCTTTAGCGGCAGGTCTTCGATGGTCGCCGCCTGCAGGCGCTCCTGGAAGATGCTCGACAGCCCTCTTCCCATCATGGAAAGCGCCAGGTCCCGGCGGCAGGGGCGTGGAGCGGCCGTCGGTGGTGGTGGTGGAAGCGCCGGCGCTGCCCGTGACGCCGTCTCTGCTGCAGCTGTCGAGGCCGGCAACGCCCGAATCTTGTTCGTGATCAAGGAGCAATGCCTCGCGTGGAGAGAGCTCTTCTTCTTGCTCAACTTTCTCGCCCTTCTACTGCGCTGGGTGCTCGAGTACGTCCTCGTCAGCATCGCGGGCTTCTGGCTCACGCCGCTGCCCTTCATCGGCCGCGGCGACTGGGAATGCTGGCGGCCGGAGCCAGTGACCAATTGGTCGGAGCGCTTCAATACACGCGCCTTGCTGCGGGTCCTGCGCCACGTCGCCCTCGCCCTCACCATCCATGCCTACTTGTGCTGCACTTGGGAGCGTCATCTGTGGCTGGCGTCCAACAGCCTGACTCGGTCTTACCTGGTCCGCTACGTCCATGGAAACACCTCGTGGTGGCCGGTCCCTGGCGTCGACCCCAGCTTTTTCCTAGACCATGCCTCGATAGCCGGCGGCATGCTGGCGATCCTGACCACAGACTTCTGGTTGCACTTGCTCCTCGGCTATTTGTCGCGCAATTTCGAGGGCTGGAGTTGGTGACACCCGAGCTTGTGCTCGCCGCATGGTTACTCATATGCCTGCCCAAACAGCGATCCACGAGCTCGACATGTCATGACGGGGTTCCCAAATGTGTAGGTAAAATAGGGCTGAATAAACAAACAGGGTATTCCCCAAAACCAGCGAGTTTTCATGCCGTCCTCTCATGGAGCCAGCGTGGTGATGGGAGACGAGTTTCCCATGAAAGAGAAGGTAATAATCCTCAAAGCGCACCTGCCCCAGATGACTTCATGAGCCATCTTCTCCGGGCCACAACCTGGTCACAAGTTACACTTTCTCCTCCACGGGACCAGAAGAGGAAAAGGGGCAGAGTCTCATCAGCCTGTCTGCCCAGCTAACGAACTGTTCGCCCCTCGGTCCCCTTGAAAGAAGGAAAAAAATAGGCGACCTCGTCTCGGCGGCCATGTCGTGAGTCATGTTCAACATTTCCGGGTCGTATGAAGTCATGGTGAAGACGATGACGAGTCTGGATGCTGGCTTTCTTCAAAGTATCTGGTCACGTCGTCGGAATAATCGTCGCCACTCGTGATACTCAATGCTGTGAGAGACGGAAACGTCGCCCTAAAGGCGGCGGCGACGGCAGTTGGATGGATGTTTCTGATGAAAAGTTAACGTCGCCGCAAAAAAAAAAAGGCTGCTCGGTTCCCCGTCTCACCCAGGGGCACCGCCCGGTAGTGGCAGCTGCAGGGCACCCAGTTCCATATCAATGAGATGACGGAGTCCATGCTGCAGGGGATTCAGTGTCCGCATGCCAAAGGTGTGAACCATGGATAGTTTTACGAGCCTCGGGCAGTGCTTGCTGAGAGAGGCCAGGGCGGCAATAGACAGGTTGCATTGTACGTGAAAGTGCAGGCACTCGAGGCGGGGCATGCAGGAGACGAGCTCGTCAAAATCCTCGTCGGAGAAGGCCGGGTCGAGAGCGGTAATGTCGAGGTCGTCCTCGACAGAGGGCCCTATGGTAAGACTGCTGAGTTTGCAAAGTTTCTTGAGTGACAGGATTTGCTCTCTGGCGAGCTCTACGGAAACACTCAAAGACAAATCCAGCGTCTCCAAACCCGTCATGGCGGAGACGTGGCGCAAGTCAAGCGAATTCTTGTCGCCGACGGCCAAGCTCAGAGAGTTGAGGTGGCGGAACAGCTGGGGAAGTAAGGGTAGGGCCGCCGAGGCGACCGGGATACGCAGCACCTCAAGATGGCTAAAGGGCCGCATCAGCTGAGATATAGCCTTGAGAAGCTCGCAAGAGACAGCCGTGTTGATAAACAGGCTGCGAAGATTGGGGCGCCCGGCCATGTGCAGTAGCAGCTCGTCCGTTAGCAGGTGGCCCACTCCCGAGCAAAATATCATGTGTTCCAGTGTCGTGTAGGCGGAGATGAAAGCGAAGAAGCCCGCTGGCGTGACTGATTCGCTCGGGTTATCAATCAAAATTCTTTTCAGGCGCCAGCACTTGCGGCGCATCTCGTCTAGAAGGCCGTCGCTGAGGGGGCCTCCATAAAAGGAGAAGCACTTGAGCGGTGGCTGGAAGTACTGGCGAATGTGGTAGCTACCATCACTCGGGCGATAAGCATCCAGCGAGACCTTCTCCAGGCTGGGGAAGTCGAGGTCCTTGAAAAGGGCATGAAGGGCACCCTGATCGTCGCCTGCAAACTCGAGCGTCGTGATCTTAGAGGCATAAAACTGGCGCCGGTCCGCCGGCAGCTGCGCAAGGGTCTCGCAGCTGCCGTAGCGGCGCCATAAGACGCTAGACGCGTGCGAGAACCAGGTTTTGCTGACGCGCAGGGCCGATGCCAGGGAGTGCATGCCGAGAAAAGTGAGGATGCGGGTGAAGCACTCGGGGGGTAGCGTGTGCAGGCTACCGGCGGGCGAGAGAGCCATGGCTCTAGACGGCGTGGCCACGATGGTGTCGCCAATGGGACACGAAGCGGTTGAGGGGCGTGCGGGGGGGAAAAGGAAGGATAGTGCGCTCATGGTCAGGAGCCGCCGATGAGGTCACTCACTACCTCTGGTTGGTAAGATGGTATATTCAACGCTGTGTATAGCACGTGTCTCAACACGTGCCGTCATCCTGGAGGCATGCTTGCAATGAATTATGTTATGGGCCGTTGTAACCGCAAAAGATGGTTTGCTCGCTTGATTTGCTATGCTGTGATACGAGATGTGCGCCACAATCTGCATAGTCACACAAAACAAATGAGGTTTGGGTACGAAGTAGTAGCACAGAGGCTGAGAGCCTGAGATGTTTTTTTTCCCGTTGCGATTTGGCAACATGGTTGGTGAAGGTGGTTTCTGCATCACTTTCATCATGGGGGGGCCATATGAAAAGGCGTCCATGAGGGCTTGGAACCAGGGATTGTACGACTGTGCCTGTAGCAGCAGCTTCACGCTTCAGATGTCGTCCTCAAGCTTCAAGGCCACAGAGAGCTTGCAGTCCGTCTTCTGTGTCCAAAGGTCTCAAGCCTGTACGTCGGAGATCGTCTCCGGCTTTTTGGGGGGGTCTCTCATACTTGATGCAGACTGTGGCCATACAGGGCAGCCGACGTACGGAGCAAAGGGCGCGAATCGCGGAAGCTCCCGACGTACACACGAATGTAGTCGGAACCGCGAGAGCGAAAATTCTCCGGAAGCGGTAGAGTCTCATGTATGACTACCTTCCAGCGGTTCAAGTCGCACACGTAGCATGTCATTGGTCAAGGACCAACATGTAAATTGGTTGGTGTACGGCAGTGTGGCCGATCGTTCATCAGCCATAAAGCGTCCGCAAGACGGCGTCCGTAATAATTTGGTGCGCATCTCAATTTCTATAATGCACAAACACTCAGACTCGTCAGCTAACACACTTGAAGTAAATAATCGCCATCGTGGCCCATCCATCCTAACCTCGGTGATTTATAACCCACTTTCGCAAGGCTCATCGTCGGCCTTGAACAAAGGTCAAATCAAACGTGTCCATTCAAGTATTCGCTAGGCGCGTTCAGTACTTTCCACCCACATAAACCGCTGTGGACTTTCCGTCAACATCCCATCATCATAACCGTCTGAGTCATGATATTCAGCCTCAAGATCCGTCGGCCTAGGATCAGGAAAATGGGCGACATTCTTTGCGTACACATTAGTGGTCGCTGTCCCAAACATTTCGGAATTCGCCGCTTTTGGCCACGTGATATTGCAGAGTTTGGCCTTCCAGGTTGTACTGCGTCTCGCTATTGGCCTCTAATCTAGATGTTTTTGAAAAAGATTCACTATCATGATCTTGCCCGACTCTCTCCGGCGGTGATAGAGAGCGATCAGGTCTTAATTCAGGAGGATGTGGATGAGCTTTTTTGATCTGTGCCTTTACTGTCTTCTTTTTCACAGGCACAACCTGTGGCGGCGCTGCAGTCAACGGATTCGTCTTCCCGTGCACGGCCTGTGACGGAAGCGTGGGAGTAGTGGCGGATGTGGGCCCCCAGCCAGATGATTCGGTGTCCAGGTTTCCCGCGGACGATGTATAGCGTTCGCTAATCGGTTCGTTTGCGGTGATGACGGGATACTTTGTGCCTTTCGTCTTAGTATGGGGAGGTCTGTATTGGCAAGATGATACTTACGTTCCAATCCCCGTATTCTAGCCGCCGCGCATAATCGAACAAGCGCTCGTCGCCGACGTCCAGCTCGGGTTCATTGAACGTTCCGTGTTGGGTCTCATTCAATTGATCCGGGCGCGTAGAGCTAGGCTCGCCACTAGAGCCGCCTAGGAGCGGAGATGTTGCGTGTATTTCCCCTGGTTTAGGGATCCAATACTTGCCCTTTCCACCTCTTTCGTAGCGCATTCCTTCGCGAAGTCGGGCGAGTCTCGATCTAGAATCTTCGTGAGCCATAACCTTGTCTCCAGAGTCAAAGACTCTGTAGCCATAATTGCTGCCCCTAAATGTTTCTTTCGAGTCTTCGATCAAGTCTCTTACGCCGAAGGCATCCCTCAAAGCAAAATTGAGAGGCATCCGAGCCGACTGTATGTTGTTGTTAGCAAAATCGTGCCATGAGAAGGCATGCCAATGAGCCACGGCGAAGATGGGCATTTCCAGGCAAATCAGAGCATCCTGTATAGCGGCGGCCAGGTTGTCGCGTGTGTATCCATCGACGTCATCAGGGATGGCACCCAACCAGACAAGAAATGACAGGAGAAACCCTTGCCAGTATGATGCGAAGATGATGAGTTTGATGCATAAAAATTTGGGCACTGGTCGGAACGGCTGAAGGTCTCTGTGCATGCAGACCCAGAACAAGCCCAACGAATAGAGACTGATAGTCACACTGATATTATAGAGGATACCGCTCCAGAAGTAACCGGAGCTGAGGCCTATATAACCCTCTTGATATGTACCCGTTGCCTTCATGACGATAGTCGCCAGGGCTAGCAGTGGCTTGAGCCATGCGTATTGCAGAATACCGCGCTTGATGGAGAGGAATGTGTGGGGGTCAGAAATATCGACCCTACGGAGGACATAGTTCAGAGGCCAAAGATGGTGAACGGGCGCTCGGCCATGCATCATAATGATCAGAGCCCGTTCTCCACCGAGGTAGTTGATGAGGAGTTGAAAGAAGGTATAAATGGTAAAGGCCTCATAGATATCGCGGATCGGGTCGAGAAATGTAGCAGTGGTCGATGACACCATGCTTGTCCACGAGGCAATCGAGTAGATGGGGACCATGAGCAGGACGCGTATAACATATCTCTGGAGGAGAGGCTTGCGATAGTTCTTTGCTTGGAACCATATGGAGCTATAACAGGGCGCAGGCCTGTCAGTAGGCTGGCTACACGACCACAAGCCAAACACGACGCACAGAATCGAGAGTAGAGTCGCCGCCACGGAGGCGATGGCGGCCACCACGATTGTGGCATAGGTGAGCCTATGGCCCGTCCCGCCGGCGGCCATGGCAAAAAGGGCGGTATGGCGACAGGTTTTAAGCAAGACGCCTTGTAGTGGAGGGGATAGTAAGCAACGTCAGTTCCTTGACCGAGCCCAGAAGAGGGAGCATGGCTCGGCGGAAGCAGCAAATCGCTCCTAGCCGCTCGTAGGAAGCAAGACCAGTACGATGACGACGATGTCGTGCGCGGAACCTCAGGCCGTATTCGCCTAAGCACGTAGTTACTCAAGCGTCTCTAAAATGATGCCGAAGGAGCAAAAGCGGCGGATGGCAACAACCATGATGGAACTTGGCTATCGGTTAGTTACATGAGATTTTGCTGGGCGCCGTTTTGCTATTCATAGCGCAAACGCAGCAGGATTGCGCACACTAGGGGCAAAAACCTATGTGCGCTAATTACCAGAAAATGATGCACTGTAAAATGAGCCTCTCATTGCCCTACATGCATAACTATTCCCCCCACTCCTTCAAACTCCCCGTCTTGACCCTCTCTACTTCGTATCTTCTTCACAATCAGATGCATTTCCAAGCCCCTTTTTGATGCAAATTCGATTCCGTTTTCGAGGCTGTGAGAATGCGTTTTTTGAGGCTAACTAGATATTATCCTGGACTGCAATTTTATTCCTCATTTGCGCTTTCAACGCCGCCATCAGACTCGTCAGCAGAAAACTCGACGCCATCATTTCGTGACAAGGAATCAAGGCACGTCTCTGGCAAAGCCATTATGTGTTGCCGAGTCACTGCACACAATCTAAGCAGGCCTGACGGTATTTCTCGGAGCACCTTTGAGACCATTGTCTTTTCTTCGCGATGTTGATCTTTACGACTGGCCTGCCATCATGCTTTCACCGGCGGATAAACGTGGCATTGTCACGGGCAGCCTTGCGCCTGACTCTCCGCTCCTCATTCTCCTGAGCAGCCCACCCATTCTATTCGTTCTTGGCCATTGGAAGCTTCCAGTGATAGATACTTAATGTCCTGTATTTCCCTTGCGTAGTATTATCGAAAACAAAACTGGGGGACATTGTTGAAAGACCATCGACTCATTTCGACTGATGAGTACGTGGGCCATGGCCCTTGGATTGCAGCTCGCACATTGCATTTAGAAACATCTTACGATAGTCACCAAAATACAAGAATAGCGAGCACATGGCCTAGGCCGAAGTGACGCTGCAAGTCTTTCTCTCTGTCTATGACGTCGCTGTGTCTATGCCAACGATTACAACCTGCATATTGCCAAAAGCGCCGGGCGAAGTGTAATGGAAATAGAATCATAGGCTCATGAAATGTCATTTCAAGTGTCGACATTATGCTCAAGTCGCTGGACGCGCTGCTTCCACCTCTTCCCACCATCGTTTGATGCCAGCCACATCACACCATGCCAGCTCCCATGGATCCTCGGACCACCATTTAATCCGATCCTGCTTATCATTTGCATATTTCTTCAAGCTGCCACCGTCGAATCGATGGTTTTTGACCCCTGTAAGTAGTACCGCACTGCCTATCCGTGGCACGAAGTCTTCGGGATCTAAAAAGACAGTCAGATGCACCAGCTTAGTCGTTGACGGATCGGCGATGTGCGCTACGCGTTGCTTGTACGGCGGCAAATGTGACGCCTCAACGGCTGAAAGAGAGACGATTATAGCGAGCACATTACACGTCCAGTTCTGTTTATAGGGCAGGTTCGGGATAGAGCAAAGCGTGGTGAGCTTCAGAGGCGTTTGTGGATCTTTCCAGCCTCTGGGTAAGGCCACCGGTTGTAGGGATCTGCTCATATTCTTGGAAGGGGCGGCGATGGACTGAAGAGGCCTAGGCGTAGTCTGCCTGCCGGCGGCCTCAGCGGGCACACGAGCATGTGGCATGCGCACGTGGGCATCGAAGGCCTCGGGCGCTTCAACCAAATTGAGATCCTTGGTCTTTTCAGCCTCATGAGCGGCACTTCGATCATGAGGCTTTTGTGCAATGAGCGGCGCTCGCTCGTGGCGGCGGGATTCGACAATGGCACTTTCTATATCGTCAATATCTTGTCTGGGCTCGTCAAGCTCCGAAAGCAATTGCTCTAGGGAAGCTGCCTTGGTGTTTTGGTTAAGATCGCAAATCTTTCTATTCCAGCCGACTGTAACCAAGTCGTGAAGAATTAGAAAGACCATCTTGTTGCCTTCAGCGTCCGATCCCTCTGCTACACGGCGCCATCGCAGCTCAAACTGCTGAAGCCGCACATAGCAACCAACGGTGACCTCGCCCGTTTGTATAAAACGGTGCAAAGCACCGTCTAGAAGTGCCTGGATGCAGAAGTAATTGTCGCTTAGGAGTAGTCTGACCGTGCACCACCGCCCAGTCTCGGTAAGAGGGATGACATCTACGCCCTCCACGAGGATGGAGTCCGGAACGCAGAATCGCGTCCGTAACATGTCTTCGATAACAGGCGTCAGCGTGACTGAATCGAATTCAGGCGCAGGCATGTTGGCAGAGCAAAACAGTCATGGGCTCTGGTGTTTAAGTCTACAACCATGCTGCGAAGTTGCATGTCGTTACAGGCAGTTTGAGCACGCTCTGAGGGAGGGAGGGTCGGATAATAGTACATCCGCCGCGAGGTTGAGGGAGCCAGAAAAGGCTATAAAGGTGCGTATACCTTAGTTATTACTTCATTGCTCGAAAAGAGAGAAGACGGCGCAGGTCATGTAGATGGCTTCTTTTGAATCTATTGATCCACCCACCTTAACGCCCTGCTTCAACGCCAGCAAAGCTGCGCGTCTAATGATACTCACCTCCAGGGGACACCCGTATGAAAGTACGGGTCCAACGACGTAAAGTAGCCAATATATCAAGTAGTCATGAGTAAACCTGTTGGAACAATTCCTACTAGAATCCTCTAGAGTCGCGAGTATCACGTGGTCAGAAAACCGTAAACACTTAACTAAACGCCTAGGCTATAGATAAGGACTGGAAAGCTCTGTCACAATGACTGCTTGCTAACTGTATCGCTGCATCAAGTAGAAGGCGCTTTCAAGGACGAAGCCTTCCTCCCCTTAAGGCTGCACGAGACAAAGGAAGCAGTATTTTATATGCGAACCATTATTGAAAACTTGGCTACGTACAAGATTTGGATTGGTCAGCCTCGCTCAACACGTTCAGCCATGGGCCCGGCTCCAGAAGGCTCGATGACGCATCAACTGAATAACGGGCTGCAAAGGCAAGCCCATGAATAGACTCGTTGATCTCGAGGAAGGTGCTTGGTGCGATTGATCTGAAATCCCGAAGCTTCCGAGGTGCAGAAACAAGTCAATGCCCCGAAGATTCCCACTTTCTACGGCGCTGGCCGCGCTGTGGGCATCATCCATGGCATCGCTATGGAAGGGAGAAGACGACATCTTCACTGATGACTGCGTATTCGATGCATTAGACCGAATGAAGACGATGATATTGCGCAACATGCGTGGATGCTATGCGTTGATGGCATAGTGAGAATAGATTATTGTCATAGAGACGGTATTAGCTAGCCGAGCGACTCTGAGTAAATCCGTGGTTTTGCTCAATGTGATGATTAAATATTGAGGCAGGCTTCACTTTGTCACACGCGATCCGAGTCGCCGTCAGCCTGATTCTGTGAGCGTTGGAACGCCCTAAAAAGTCCAAGGTGAGAAATGAAGCGCATCACGGCGTAACGACTCTATGAGGGCCCCCCAAACCTAATGCCGGCACTCGGATCCCAAGTGTTGTTGCGAGGACCTCCCTTGCGCTGTACCTGCCTGTGTTCTTCCGCAGGGTCGGGTCCTCTGCCAAATTTGATCCCTATCGCAGGATTCCAGATACTGCTGCCATCTGAGCTGGGCGGCGGAGGCACCGGTTGTGGTTGCTGCACTCCGCTGGCTGCCCAAGACTGGATTGCTACCTCCGCGGTGTTCTGCGCCAGTTGCTGCAAGGGCGCGACCTGCTGTGGCGGTCTGGCGTCTGGATTAATGTAGGGTTGTTGCTTCGAGTTGTACGGTATTGTGGCCGTAGGGTGGAGAGGCGAATGCTCGTGGCACAGGTTGAGTATCGCGAGGGGCGGCAAACTTAGTTCCCTAAGAGGCTTGCTTTTTAGCCATTCTCCGTCTTTCCAATGTGGACGAATCCTGTATTCCGAGGATCGTTTCACTTACTCGTCGAGGGCTCGAGCGTTCATTTGCCGTTCTGCCACCCACGCCTGGGCAACGTCTCGGAATCCTTGCCCGACAATTTTACTGAGGTCGTTGTAGAATTTCCTGCCGACTTCGAGATGGTTCACAACTTCCTTGTATTTGAAATACGCACTGTCCAGCTTCTGTAGAGCCTGTTCGCGTTCATGGAATCCTCGATCGCCGACTTTGCGTCTTTGCGCCTCAAATTCATGATGGACCCGATCCACATGTGCCAGTACACGCTCTTGCTCTTGCGTTTCCGCGTCAATGGACAGCAATTCGGGTTCATACAGCCGATCAAGCCGCTTCTCAAAAAAGTCTTCGAAGTGCGCGGGCACGATGGCAGTCGTTGGATACTGCCTCTCAAGGCGCGCTGCTTCTTTTAGAATGTCTGGCTTGATGTCGTCTCGACGCACAGTTTCTCTCAGTTTATCAACTTTCTTCCGTCTCCTGCTCTCTAAGCGGAGGACATCATTGTAAGCACAGCGCAGCTTCACCACTACTGGCTTCATATCGTCGCTGGTGTCCCTCTGTAGGCTTGATGGGACAAACTCCATCAGTTTACTATCGGGTCCGCACAATATGCGGAGGAGGTCCTCGCTCGCAGCAAATTTCTCCCACACTACGCTATCACTGCTGGCGCTACTCTGGAAATAGCCTTCGATCTCGTTGGCGTGACTCCAGAGTTTGGCGCCTTGGGGGTCGTTGAGGCTGTTTAGCTGCGTCCATCTCTCGGTCCCGTGCTTTTTCCGTAGCCTCTCGTCCTCGTCACGCTCGGCCATGAGAGCCACCTTGCCAGTTTCAAAAAAGGCCAAATCAGCGGATCGCAGTTTGTCGATATCTTCGAAACTCTTATGGACTCTCCCAATGGCATCACCTTGGCGAAGCTCTTCCGCATGCTGAACCAGGCTAGGCGGAAGCCCAAGTGGTTTTTCTAAAGCCTGCAAAGAGCCTGGCAGGCCAATGGAAGAGAGAAACGTGTGTGCCTTTCGCGAAAGAGTGTCCAGCTCTTGAATTATGCTCTGATTGACCATTCGATCTCTGCGTTCTTCATATATGGAGATTGCCATGTGGACGGAAAAAGGAACGAGACGAGAAAAGAGGGCCGGCCCAAACTCGGTCTTTTCACCCAAAAAATCAAATGGATTAGCTACTGGAGAAGGAATTTTGACTTTTGCCATATTGAACCTGTCCAGGACCTTGAGATCAGACTTGGGTGGTACCGGGTCTGACTTGTTAGTCTCATCGCCATCATCATCGCGACAGGAGCAACGTACTGAGAAAGATCATATCATTGTCTTTCTCCGCTCGTTTCAAATCATCTTCTGCTTTGCGTTTTAGACTGTTCAGGTCGTCGACGATGAGCTTGTTGATGTAGCCTCCCTTTGCCTCTTTGAGGCCTTCAGTAATACAAGCGACGGCGTCCCGCAATCGGGCAACTTCTTCGCCATACTTTCGCTTTTCAAGACAGTCGCAAGCTGCTCGAAACTGAGCGGCGGCAGCAAAGTGATGGTGCTTGACGGTCATATGGTGTATCCAAGCGCTGCTAATAGCGTCGCTTCTCACTGCCGCCTCAGCGGCCATGTTATAGAGATCAGACACTCGAGCCGCGAGCTTTGCGATGCTTAGATCCTTCAGCCCGTTCATGACTCCACTCTGCCAAGAGCATTCCTGGCTTTGTGCTAGAAACAGATATGTCAGAGCTTCAAGAGTGTGGGTGTCCATGTCTTCCGGTGGATCTGGCATCCTCAGCTCAGGAAGGACCTCCATTTTCAGGTGAGACAGAAGACCGGCGGCGAGATTGAAGTTGTGGGCGGCAAATTTCAGGCCTTCTGGATTCGCGCGGGGGTTGGTGGCGGCGAGTTGCGAGTAGAGAGCAGCGAGGTTGTACAGGACGTTCATGAGCTCGTACTTGACATTATTGCGCACCATGGGTCGTTCTGTATTGTATCCCAGGGCTGGATACCATGTAAAGTCGGCGCCAATCTGCTCATCGGGTAGATTTGCGGTCAGCATTTTAAGTCAAGTTCAGCGAGGGACGTGTATACTGATCGCACATCAATGGGAAATTTCCCACCAAGCCACGCGAGCTGAGCAGCATAGGCCTGAAGCTTCTTGATGCCACTTGGATGCGGCTCACGAATATTTACAGCCTCTCTGCGTATAGCGTCAATGGCTTCAAGGTCCTGCTTAAACATGTCCGGGTGCTGGTCATATTTGGCGTTGATATACTGACGGATCGTTGGCGAGAAACTCAGGTGCGTAGATCTGCGGAACGGAAGCGAGAGAATACTCCCCGTGCTGCGATGTGCTTGATTAGTCTGTTGGTTCTGTACGTTCATTGCCACCGGGGAGCAACGAACCAGGCCGACATTGCGAATTTGAAGTGGCGTTTGAGCTTGAGGTACCAGGCGCCTCGCCGGATCCAGTCGAAGACTTCAATGTGCCAGTTGTCGCCTTTCGTCCGCTATTAATCGGCGCATTATGTTGGCCTGTGATGAGTAAGCACATGCACCTCTATGAGTGGCATCAAGGTTGGTCCGATTTAGTCGGATTTGTGTTACTACACTGGAGTGGTATCCTCTCTACCTATATAAATAGTTAGACAAATCTAGTTATCCATATAATATTAGGCGAACGACCGGTTGCCTGCCATCGCCTGCTCGAATCGTGCCATCGCAATCCGTGGGCCCACACTGCATCAAATCCCGTACCAGACAAGTCGGTTAAGCCAAGTTTACTAGTCCCCCTTCTCTCTCCGACCCTGTTATGACTTTTGCCGCGTCAACCCGAGCTCCGTTGCGAATCAATAGCGCAAGTTAAGAAGTGGTCCATCATGTAAATCAATACATTGGCATGATATATACAGTGGTTCATGCCTGACAACGTCCGGCAAATAGAAGCGGTATGGGCATCTTTGAGCGCCAACCTTCTCAGAAATATTTCCGAGATGCTGAAAAGGCGGGACGATAAAAAGTCTTGCCCACGCAATTCGATTGGGTTCAAAAGACACTTGACCATCGTTTTAGAATGGGATGAGCCAAGAAAAAGATGATCAGGCGAGAGACGCCCAAATCCAAGAAATCGAAGTGGAGGTGATGGAGACTGTGCCGCATTGATATTCTTGCGAGGTGTAGCTTGATGTTCACCTTGGCGACAGGAATAATCACAAGTCTCATCCAGCGTTGGCTCCTGGTCCGTCTGATGCTGGCCTCAAAACGCTTGATAGCCAGCAGTGTCCGATTCCACTGCCACGTGTGGGTATATTTACCTTTTATGATTCTCAGAGTCAAAAAAGTACTCAAATGGGATGCGGCTTTAGTGTCCCTCCGAGACATGTGCCATAAAATTACCCTTTACAAAACAAGAAGGGTATTATCAATGTCTCCGTCTCCGAGCGTCGATAGGTGGAATTATGCCGGCTCGGTGACTCTTAGGTTTATGAGGGGATCCAGACCAGCTCAATAACCCCGTCATTGCTGCTCATAGGCTGGCCGGACTTATCCACCCAACGAGCGTCATCTTTTTTCCGGATATAGGTCTGGAGAACAGATCCATCAGAACGGATTTCAGACTCTTGCAGTTCCCAGGCAATCTTGCGGCCGGTCTTTTCGAGCGAAGGTCTTTGGGGGCCGAGCATGAAATCAAGGTTCCAACCCTTGTTTTCGGGAGCGGCAAACATGGTGCCTTCCACTTGATTCGTGTCGAAGTCGATGCCTTGCGGATAGTATGCAACGGAATACCCGGAAATTATGAAGTTATCTGAAGTCTGGAATCTCTGCAAAATGCAGTCTTCGCCGCAGGCGTGTGCAATCTTGGTAAATTGCCCGGGTTTGGCTGAGTGCCAACCGCCGCCTCGATAGTGATGTAAGGAGAGTGGTTTCAAGCCCGACTCGTAAAATCCAGAGGGATCTCCAAGAATGTCAAGCTGCCAAAGATCCCCTAAATTGGTCAAGCGCGTCTCCGAGCCTTCGTAAATACATTTGCGGAGGATATCGCCTTGAGCACCCCAGCCGGAGTTCGATTCGAGAACCTTTTGCTCCGAGCTGCAGGTATTGTATCGATCAGTAATCTTCTTGGCCATGGGCAGTGACAAGAAAACGCCGGCGCCACCAAAGGCCTGCGACCCGTGGCGCTCAACAGCGCCCACATCTTCCGAAAGAGCACCAATGTACATTTCGCGTTCGTGGTCGAAGCTGCTCAATTTCTTCAACATGCCATGCATGTTCGGAAAAAAGGTATCGTCGTCGCACGTCACAAGCCACTTCTTCTTGTAGGCATCGGGATGAGAGTACAGAGTGGGGACCAGGGTAAGGTAGCGCACCGCCATCTCAACAGCCGAGTCGGACTGATAGACGTCGACATCGATACCAACGTCGCCGAGTAGATTGGCGACTTCCTGGAGCTCTTCATCGTTAGCATCGAGAAGCATGAGTAGTAACTTGCCACCATTGGAGCGACCATGGCTGTCAGTCAGCCAGTAAATCCATTCGTTGATGGGTGTGGTGGCAGGATCCATAAATCGCTGATAGATGGTTGAAACTCCAAACATGAAATCGGAGGCATTGACGGTGGCGGGAGTACCGGACGCCGGTACGGAAATTTCAAGGGGCTCGACACAGGCCTCGTGACCGTATTGGTGAGTAATATCTACTGTTTTGAAGGCGCCGGGCAGTAAATTCTGAGGCACCTTGGTCATACTCTTGCGCTCTAGGCCCTGTTGGCGAGTGAAGCGAACATATCGCTTCATGTATTGAAATTTGTCTCCAAGAGCGTAGCGTTGCTTGACTTCGGACAAATGCGGTACATCAACACTACAATTCATGAGTTTTTCGTCGATGGCTGCGACAGGAGCTTGCACCAAGGAAGAATTCGATTCATTGAGTGGACGCTGCTGGTTGGTCAGGGACGACTTGACGGCTGCTTTACCGAAGAGGTGCTTCCGGACTGGTGTGGAGTCGGATCTCATGAAAACCATGAGGGCGAGAAGCACGCACAGGGCGGCCATGAGGGCTCTGAAAAAAGGGCTTCGCATGGTGATGGCTCGTTTTGGCCCCAAAATTTTGACTACGATCATTTTACAAGACAGCGAACGAGGGCAGACACCGGGTAGGGGAAGGGGGAGAAGGGAGGCGACAAATAGCCTCGTGGAAGTTGTCGCTTTCGCCCCCCCGACAAGGTTAGTACGAAGGCACAGCCCTGCCGCGCGACCGTTCCAGGTCGGAGGTCAGAGGCGTCAACGAGGGGTCAGTCGATGCGCGGCGCACGATTCAGTGGGAGGTAGCGAAGGTATTGTAGAGGACGTTAAAAGCGGAGGGGCGAAGGTTCGGCGGCCAAGTTTCGCATGCGATGTCGTCGAGAGGCAGTAGGAGAGGAGGAAAGCGAGCGGCGCAGGAAGTCCAGAGCGTGAGGCCAGACAGCTTAACGTGGTATTAGCAGATTTTGACATAGAAGGCGAGAAGAGGCAGACGAGAACGGTAGCGGGAGAACTACCTGCCCAGGAGTCCGGGAGGGGGGGGG
>KB853280.1:18066-28222 GCA_000372705.1 Cerataphis brasiliensis yeast-like symbiont
GAAGACGGTTTCGTAAGCGACTGCGTGGTGCATCAAATTCTCGGGCCACCTCCGCTACTTTTGTATCAGGAAAGTCCTCAATGTATCGAATAGCTTCTTTAATCCGTGCTTCCATTTTACTTAGTGAAAAGATCGTGAATTGGATGTGGTGTAGGGGGTTGAAGTCAGATGGTTGAAAATGTGGTTATTGCGGTGTCCAGCACCACTTTTAGGTGGTGCGAGAGTTCTCGAGTTCCAAATACAGTGGAGCGTAGCACGGGCACGTTGTTTTTTTCTGCCGCGAAACTTTTCCCCTGCCACAGATATCGCAATTCCTCACTAACCGCCGCACGTCATTATTGGGCCCTGGCCAGTAGAAGCGCCTTCTGAAGATTTTAATCATGCTGTCCCGTCCAGGGTGGCCTGTCTTCAACCCGTCATGCGAGTCCTACAGGAGCTTTGTGCGGAGTGCTTTAGATTCTGGAACCTAAAGTATGATTCGACAAAGCAGGGCGCCCTGAAACATGGGAAAATCGGCGAACTGTGTTTTGATGTGCCGCGGCCACTTGGTGGAGTCTTGATAGGAGCTGTCTTCGGAGACAGCCACGTCTCATTTCTCCCGTAAAGGCGGCGAAGCTAAAATTAGTAGCGTTTGGAGGCTGTTCAAACCCAAGCACGCTGTCCATGACCGCGGGGTCGGCCATTGAGGCCGAGTTGTTGGTATTGTCGATCTCACCCACCGTGGGCCATTTCCACAATTGGAACACTTTCCCTTCTGCAGGGTCTTCGGGTTCGTCTTCTTCTTTCCGGACAGAGCATCCGCTGCTATGTTGAGCGAGCCAGCTCTGTGGAGAACCTTGAAAGGAGGGAGCGACTGTAAGAATTCTGACCACCGAACCTGCCTTTCGGACAGTAGCTGTTTTTTTCTCGAAATATAACAGGTTCTTGTGGTCGGTAACTAGTGTGAAGTTGGTCAGGGCACGGAGAGTGAAAGAAGGGTATGGCGGGCGGCTATAATTACTTGGTGGGCTTAATGGAAAGGTTGATTGATTGAAGACCAAGCCAATAAAGTGGGTGCCTTGTCACTAACCTCACTTGTGCACGTGAATAAAGCACTGCCGCTGTTTCTTACGTGTCCGAACCCTCTTCACCTCACTGATGCGAATGCATTCATCAACAGACGTGGGTTGTACAGACACACGCAACGCAGTGTCAATCTTTTCTTTGTATCAAAAGTCCATCGGACTGACTCCAAGCCTTTAGACAGTAGGTGCCTTAAAGATCAGAGACCCACGGGCATGGCTCCGCAGGCGTCGCTCGTGGTATGTCGCAAATCGTTCTTCCAAAGGTTTCGATCAAGTTCACAAAGCCTTTCACCATTCCTGCGTCTGTCGTGCCCTCTGACCTGGTGATACAATGGTAGCTAAAGGCTGAGACGCTTTGGGGTAGACGAAGCTCAGGGTTCAGCTAAAGCTGGCCATTGCCCGGCTGCGCATGGTACAGCAGCGCGACGAGCAGCTAGGCAAGGCGCAGCGTCGGGCAATGGCGCAACTGCTCGAGGCGGGCAAGGTGGATTCGGCAACGATCCGGGTGGAAAACATTATCCGGTCCGACATTACAACGGAGCTGCATGAACTTCTGGAGCTGTATTGCGAGCTGCTACTGGCCCGGTCGGGGCTGCTAGAAAGCTCGACGTGCGACCCGGGACTGGAAGAGGCGGTGGCGAGCATCGTATACGCGGCACCCAAGACGGAAATCAAGGAGCTCGGGACGGTGCGGCTGCTACTGGGCGAGAAATTTGGCAAAGAGTTTGTCATGCAGGCCATGGACAATGCGACAGGCAAGGTTAACGAGAAGGTGATGCGCAAACTTTGCGTCGAGCCGCCTCGCAAGGAGCTCGTGCAGGGATACCTTGAGGAGATCGCCAAGGCGTACGGTGTCGACTGGCCAAGGAGTGACGACGCGAACCTGGCGCCGGTCGTGTTGCTGGAGCCAGAGGCGGCGGACGATGGCGAAGGCGGCGGCAGCGGCAGCGGCGACGATAAGCTCTTGGAAGCGCAGACGCAGCACATTTCGCATCAGCCGCTCGCCACGGCGCAGGGGAAGATGTTGGAGAGAGGGACGGCAGACCCGAGGCGAGCACTGGAAACGATCTCGAGAAGCCCGCTCACAGTGACGCCACCACGCATGACGACGGACAACGTGCGCCCGCGCGTCAAGCTGGGATCGCTGGAGCTCAAGCCATTGCAGAAAAAGATGGATGAGGCGGTGACGGCGGCTGAGAGGGAGCCTGAAGGTGCGGTGCCGGATATGAATGACCTGGAGAGGAGGTTTGCCGCCCTCAAGAAGAGGTGAAGGCAGGGCAACGACTCGCTCCTAGACAGGGCAAGGTGTATGATGATGGGTCCTGGCTTGTGTTGCATAAAGAGTCATGATGGCCACAAATTCGAAATGACAAGTGTCTCCGTGTCTCTCCCCCTCTCTCTAATCTCTGTTGCGTGAATCAATCGGTAGTCGTCTTCCGTTCAAGTGCTGAGCAATCTCTTCTGCCCTTCCCAACCGCGCGTCTCCTTCCCGCGCCCGCTCGGCCCTGGATTTTCCCAGAGGCATCGCACAAGCCAGCCAGACCAGATGGATCAGCTGGCTTTCGTCGACCTTTTAAGGGACTCGTTCGGGCCGTCTCCTTACGTCCCGTCGCCCCGTTGTCTTGGCGAGCCTTGCCTGCGGTCAGGTAATAGCTGGCTTCCAAGACATGCGCTTGGAGTATCCGCCTACGACAGAGTGGGTAGGGCTGCATCAGCTGCGAAGACCCTGATGTCGAGTCGGTCTGTGATGTGCTCGTCAGCCAGAGGCATGCCAGACTTCGGCAAGCAATCGAGAATGGCACCGTTTGCAAGGCTGGTCTGATTGTCCAGCTGAATCGGCGGCGCCATGCAGTACAGTGCGCACTGTAAGGGCCTAGCCGGCACTCTGCTCGCAATAGGCTCAATTACTAACAAAAAGCTACGATGAAGAAAGAAGAGAAAGAAAGCTAACTGGCGGCATTGTGGGCAGTACCCCAAGTACCCTCCACCTTAGCGCACTAGCCCCTTTTCCAGCGCAGCGATTTCATCTCGGCGTCTGGATCAATATTATGCCGATGGTAGACCGAGGTACAATCCTTGGCCACAGCCCATGACACGCACTGTCCATAATGGCACTATGATGAATAGACGCTCGCGGCCCATATATGTTCCCATGGGGCACCATATCATCCCGAGCCCACAGGAAAAAGTGGCGCCACCCAAAAAAAATTCTGTCCGAAATTATGCATGTGCCGAAAGCAGGCCTCACGTGCACGGAGATTACCCGAGGCGTGGGCTTTTGTCACCCCAGCAATGCAAAAACAGACGCCAATTCAACAAGCCGAGGTGTCCTGTAGAAAAGATTCTAATATGGGACCCGACTAGGTATCCTTGTTTCTCCCATCTCAGGGAAAAGGCATTCTAAACCAATTTGCGCCTCTGCGGAGCATGGAAAAGAGAGAGGAGGAATTTGGTTGTGCCCGCCGCTGGCGCGGTTGAGAGTTGCCTTGCTTGTTTTACTTGTCCGGTTGCCTTATCCAAGGAGGGGAGGAGGCTAATAAGTCGTGTTTCTCAAGCGGGGGTCTCTAAGAAACGGTGCTGCGACCGGAAAGAGCCAACGTAGTACCTTTGACCAGCCGTGTTTGCTCATACATTTAAGTACTCTATTCTATCCACAAAGTCTCGATACCTGCATAGTTTCCCCGCGCTCTACTTCGTACGCTGCCAAGAAAGTGAAGCTATCGCGCAACACCTGGCGAACGATGTGAGACACCGCACAAGAGGTGCTGCGTCGCGTCAAGGTAACAAGGTAACCTCGCCACGATTCCGAATTTCTACTTCTCTCGACGAAGAATCAGCTGTTAGGAGATGAATAGAGGAAAAAGCACCGGGGACCAACTTCGTCCACTCGCTGATTGTGAATGGACTTTTCATCCGCTCACAACGAACGCTGCGCCAGCATTTCCAGTGGAATGTGTTGCAAATCTCTTGCTTCCAACATGCTTAAAACTGATCTCGCTCCGCTTGCCACTTCCGCCGCCCCAGCTGGCCACTCGGCATCGTCCCGCACTTCCACTTTGCTCCACTCGTGACCCGACCTGGGGGTCATCTGGACATGCATTCGTATCGCTCAATACTGAAGCACAAGCGTTTGTCTCTTTCAATCCCTTGGGAGCACTTGACACTCGCCCCGCTCGCTGCGCGCTGGCCAATGCCTGGACTGCAGGGCTATCTGCAAGAGGGGACGCGGTCGTCTTCCAGCCAGGTTAAAGCCTCCATCAAGGACTTGCGAGGTGTATCTTGCTTTCCGGGTTTGGTGCTCTGATGTTAGCAAAGTTTCGCGGCCACAGGCTCGGTCCGTAGTCCGGTCCGTGTTCCCGATCAACAGGCTCGTGACCTTTTCAGCATCAATTATGTTGAGATATTACAATCTTGGATAGCGCCTGAATTTTGGGAAGGATTCCTATTCAATGTGTGCAACTCAAACTGACTATATGATCGGTCCACCTGTCACTAGAATCTTCGAAATAAGAATGCACCTGCAGAGGAAAGCATCTACACGCAGTGGCACGAAGTATCGAAGGCATAGACACGATGGCTCAATACCCCAGCAAACTATATCAGTTTGAGAAAAGGAATTTCAACCGGGATACTCATCTAACTTTGCGCCACAGAGTTTACACCGCGTAGTCGACCCCAAAATCAATGGCCAATGGCACTATGGCGGTCGGATCAAGGTGCCCTTGGTCAGAAATTCTTGTCGTATACGCCGAGAGACTACTTTCAAGGCGTCGACGGTCTTAGTCCACCATGACTATAAATACTTGGTCCTGAGTGCTCCAAGACGGCCAAACGGACAACCAACAACTTATCTCTGAACTAGGCTCGAGAGCTCCGCCACGTCTTTACGAACTTGCCACTTGTTGCCGCCCCATCTTCTCTCTCTTCACCATGTTTAACGGGTTGTTTGCCGTCTTAATCATTGCCTATTTCATGGGCACGTCTACCGCGAGCACTATAGCCGAAATTGCTCACAGTGAGAATGCGCATTGTGCATTTGCCGTTGAAAATAGCTGCCCAGAAGGCTATTATTGCTTCCTAACGAACCCACACTTGCTCACAGGGGTTTGCAAGAAACCCCAGAACTAAATGAAAGATCATCAAATGTCGATGGTTCGTTCAAGTCCTCGTGCTTCTCTTCAACAGACGACCTGCCGACTGACGCGTCACCTCCTCCAGGCTGGCCCTGAGTCACAACCACGGACGAATATCGAGCTCTACTCGATCAAGTTTGACCGGGCTTACTCTTCATTCATTCACTATTAATCAAATGAATCCAAAGATTTATCCTGTTAGCGTCGTGCATCGTCTGTAGTTGTGATATCTGCAGCGATGTTCTCCTTACAGAAAAAAACAAAAAATTCACTTCGAAATTGAGATGGGAGGCGGGGCGACCATAACTAGGACCCATCGTTGCTCACGAAAAAAGCTTTCCTGCTGTAAATAGAATATTCTGTTTCGTGATTGCCTTGTCTCCAGGATCATCCAGCTGGATCCCAGCCGACGCCAATTGCTCCCAGAATCTTGAAAGCCTGGTTGAAAAGTCCATCCTTAATCTAAAGGTTTAAACACTCAACATGCTCTATATCCTTCGACGAGAAGTGGCTTCCTTCTATCCCAGGTAGTTACGCGACGCGCTCCGCTGAAGACTGGCCCTGTAGAGCTGCTCTTCACATCTATAGTCTCAAACTAGTATTCGGATTCGCTGAATCACTAATCAATCGCCGCATTCATTGCATCACTGAGGTAGTTTGTGTTGTCAGACCGGCATCGTCGGCCTTAGCCGCACACGGTTAATTACACGAACGCGAGGCGAGTTTGACTGGCCGGGACTGGCCTGAATCACGTCATATAATTCTGCAAGGGCGAAGGGCCAACGTTTGAGTCTCCGAACCTGACCCTTTTTTCCTTCATCCTAGAGTAGCCATCAATATAGCACTTTTTTTCATGATTTGTTTTTGATCCGGCTGGATTATTCCCAGACCAACACTGATCAATGACTAAATTGATAGCAATGGAACAGCAAGGCCTGAAGAGACGGATCCAATCCTGATACCGTAGAGCTAGGCTACATAACCTTCTATGAAGTAGCAAAAGTCTGTGCTTAAAGTCCCGCTAGATGAAAGTGAGAAGCAACGAATCAATCCAACATAACACGAAGCAAGCGTCATAGCCAAGATGAAAGAGGGATCCATGAGTGATGATGCATCCGACGAAAATATAAACGTTCAGCAACTAACATCAATGATGTCAGGAAGTCTGGAAATTCTGGAATGGCTGATTCAAGAGCTACGAGAATGGAAGATTGGCATCAGTGTCAGTTGACTTGGCTTCATCAACATAGGCACCACGCCAACACCAGGCGTTGCGGGATAGGGGTAAGCTACTCTGCCGAGTGATCTATGGACCGAATACCGTTTCTCTTTGAAAGAAGCATTGGATTGGCTACCGTACTGAAAGGTCAATTGTGAAAGATGTGAAAAATGTCAAGAAGGAAACCTTTCCTCTATTCTGAGCGAAGAAACATATACTTTTATATAAGAGGAGTGGGATTTCCCTAACCCTGAAATCCCCGCCATTTTCGTACGCGCTTGTCCCCTCTTTTCCTTAGGCCCTTTTGTGTTTTGACCTCAGAACACAAGTAGATGAAGTCAATTCAAAGTAATTACCTTTGCAGACGCTTCCAACGCACACGATCAAGGTCTCTGCGAGGCACTGAGCCACCTTTCCTCGCCACTGGGTGTTAGGGAATCGGAGAACCCCCCCGCGACACAATTCTACTACGGACGTTCGAAGATAATCATGGCTTGTTGTCCGAGGCGGCGCCTGTCTTCATCGTTGAGTCATGTGATGGACTGGATATGTCAAATCCCCAACAACGAGCTCAGAGATGAAAAGGAAGTCAAGTCCGAGGAGCCACCTGGCCAACGTGTGCGCATGTTGGGGGATTTTCAGCGCTTCCTGCACCTCGGAGACTGATGAAGGCGTAAAGCCCAAAGTTTGACCGAGCGTCTGTCTCCGTTCAGCGGTAGCAGGGCACGTCGAAATCAGGTGGTAAATGGTCTCCCGACCTGCACCACAGCGAAAGGCAGGTGACTAAACTTCCGGTATCCCCCTTTTGAAGAGGTCGGCCAGCCCTATCTTACCCGTCCTCATCTGGACCACCAAGCTGCTGACGTACTTTGGTATCAGGCCGTGCAGCTTGGCCACTTCTTCTTCCCAAGAGTTGGAGGATGGTCGGAGGCGTGTGGGCAGGCTCCACGGAGGCGACGGGCTGCCTGCTTGGCCGTCCATTGGGCCTTCCACTCCTCTCGAAGCCTGTCGTTCAGCGAAGGCGGTTTTCGGAGATGGTCGGGGTTGGCCCACTCGGAAGTGGCACGGAGCAGGGTGACGAACGGGACGAAAGGGCAGCGATCATTGAGTCCGGGGCGACCCCTTCTTCGGCGCAACTGGCGAGCAATCCACTGGCAGTGCTGGCCTATCTTGTCTAATGTACCGTTATTTCGGAGCCGATCTACCGCCTTAACCCTCCTATAGGGGAAGTAGATGTCCAGGGGTGGAACATCTGCCTCAGCCTCTAGGTGATGAATGGGAGTAGCTCGGAAGGCTCCGGTAACGGTACGTAGGCAGGCCAACTGGTCTGTCTGGAGATTTCCGGCAACCCCGGCGAGAGAGAGGTGGCCTGGAGTTGAGGGGACGTGGAAACGCCATCATCGACCGAGTGACCATGGTATAGACGGATCGGGCCCAGGTAAGAGAGCACAGCCCCACGTTGACCCGGCTATATCAGTGAGCGTCCTCGTTTGACGGACCAGCTTGGTGCGAATGGCTTTGAGGTGAGCATTCCAGGACAGCTTGCGGTCAAGCCAAACGCTTAGAAACCTTGCCTCCTGAACCGGTAGGTGGTGCAAAGTTGGACACGGGACGTCACCGCACAACGGCGGCGCGTGAAATGCATGAATTCGCTCTTCTCAGGTGCGAACTCCATTCCGTGGTCCCCTGTCAACTCCGTACGGGTTTTCCACGCATCCGTCAGTTGGAGGCAAGCTTGGTCTGTAGTTCTGTCACCCCCGAGAAGGTTAGTATCATCCGCGAATCCTACAACGATTACACCATGGGCTGTTCGAAGTCTATCGTATAGTGTGGAAATGTACAAGAGGAACAGAATTGGTGACATCGGTGCGCCTTATGGGATGCCCCACTGGATGGCATTTGGTGTTTCCGCAGTCTGGTCGTCGTCGAACCGGAGGCGTGCAGAGCGTGACTTCAACCACGACCGAATGAGCGTAACCAGGTAGGCTGAAAAGCCCATTCTGTCCAGGACCCGGCAAGGTCTGTTGTGTGGTACGTTCGAACTGAAGGAGGGATGCCTCGCCCTTGTTGTAACAGGCTGCACGCACCAACTCCGTTACGGTAAGCACGGCTGTTTCGGTGGACCTGTTCTTACGGTTGCCCATCTGGCCGTCAGTGAGTAGATTGAGTCCCTCAGCTGTCTCGGTCATCCTCTTTGCCAACACCGCCTCCAGAATCTTGCCAATCGTTGGAAGCAGCGAGATTGGTCAGTATCCACCGGGCTGAAGATACTCACCCGGGCGTTTGCTCAGCTTTCTCAAGGCCACAGCGACCGCCTCCTTGTATCTTTGGGGAAAGTACTCAGTTCGTAGGCATGCCGTAAAGAGGTGGGCCAGCGCCTCGGTCAGAGGGTCGCCACATGCTCGGAGGAACGCTACATGAAGCTGGTCTGATACTGGGGCTTTAAAGGGCTTGGTTGACTTAACGACTGAGGCCACCTCTTGTGCGGAGACTTCCATGGGGAAGTACTGAACATCCATGCGGTCTCTCTGAGGGGGCAATGCTTCGCTTGGCAAGCTTGGGAGCGGGGTGGCTTTTGGAAAGAATCTGTTCGTCAGGACTTCCGCTTTCTCACAAAACGTGGATGCGGGACTCTGCCCTTCCCGGTGCAGACTCGGGATCTTGGGCGGCTCCGAGGCAATGCCGCTCCTTGTGCGTGCCCGTCTTTCCATGTTCCACAGCCGGGAAGAGTCCTGGCTTATCTCCTCGAGATGTTCTCTCCATGCCCGCCGGCGAGCCTTTTGAACCGTGAGGGTCTGCTCTTTCGACAGTCTTCTGTACTCCTCCCATGCCGCAGGCGAAGAGTCGTGCCGAAGGCGCCTTCGAGCCCTGCGGAGATTGAGTACAGCGGAGCCAACCTCGCGCGTCCACCAGTCCTTCGACCAAGGTTCAGTCGACTTTGCCATGGGCACAGTTCTGGAAACGACCCCGTCTAGTATGGAGGTCCCAGGATGGGTGGTGCATGTTGAAGTCCCCTAGAAGGGCAAACGGGAGAGGATCTGCCGCTCTCTGACTGGGAGGCCAGCTCGCGAGAGATGGCTGAAAGCGGCCCAGCAGCGCCAATCTCAGGTGGTGAGTAGAGTGCATCGATGGTGATCGCGCTGTAGGAGTTGACAAAAGTCCAGTTATGCCTTCCTACAGCTTTCCAACAACGTCGAGGGTGTCGTTTGTGAATATATATAGCGTGTTCGCCCCCAATATAGAGCAAGCTGTAAGGCGTGCCCGTGGCAGGAGGGGGATTGTCATGGAGCCTCCTAGGGGGCCGAAACTCTTGAATGGCAACAAGGTCAAATTCGGCCTGGTTTCTGAGGACTACCAGCGCCCTTTCGCGGCTGCGGCAATATAAGACTTTTAGTTACATTGAGTTAGAGGTACAGCGTTTGGCGCACCACTGGATTGCGGAGGGGTTCTGCTGTTGGAGTGCTGAGCTAGACGAGCGGAGAGTCCGGCGCCGCTCCTCGTTTGCCGTATATTCCGTCCGCGGTCGTTTCTTAGTCTTGGTCACCGCGGGTTTGAGCTGGCTGTCGTTTTCAATAGTGGATCGAGGGGCATCGGCTTCGTTGGCCTTGATGGCTTCGCTAGTTACTGGCACGGTGGACGGGGAAGAAGAAGCAGGGGAGCATCAAAATTGATCTTTACTGCTGTTGGGCAGGCCGTTGCTGGATCCAGTAGGTAACGAATCAATCGTTGTATTGTAAAAT
>KB853286.1:17079-32838 GCA_000372705.1 Cerataphis brasiliensis yeast-like symbiont
CTGGCGCCTCGCTCGCCCTGCGACGGGCCGGCCGACGCACCTTGTTGATGCTCGAGGCGTCTTTGTGGTGTGATGCCTTGCGCTGCACTTGTGCGCGTGTCCAGCCATTGTACCCTGGTGATACACCATTCACATAAATTTGGCCCACTATCCGGCCTGCGTACTGGCTCGTGCCACTTTAAGCAACTTGACTCCTGTTCGAAAGTACTTCTACAGTACTCGGACGCGCTGAGCGCGCTGCGTGACGGCTGTTGTTCCGCTACCGCGCAGCCTGCCTTCCCAATGTACTCCCCCGCGGCTCGCTATGTCGCTGCATGTGGCCATCTATGCCCACTACCTATTAGCGGCGCCCCCCTGCCAGTGGCATATCAATTAGGCCGCCGCACCGCTCACACCTAGCCGACAGAGTCCACCCCCCCTCCCCCTATGGCGTTCCCGCTCATTCTGCCATTTTCCGCCTCCTGCGCATCCTCTCCCAATTTTCTCTGCCCATTCCCACTCCCGTTTGCCCGCTTCAACCTGCCGCGGTCATCGTCCAAAAGACCGTCGCCCAAGGGCTCTCATTCCAAGGCAACAGTAACTCGTCACTCGTTCTTGTCTCTCCTTCACTCCTCTTGGATCATCTTCCTGTTCGCCTCGTCGCCCTGGCCCCTCTGCCCCGTCGTCGGCGAGAGACGTCCTCTTACGCGGCAGCCTGTTGGAACCCCTTCCCAACCCGTGGCCTCATCACGAGGCGACGGCCTTGATCTGAAGCTTATACTCGTGCCGTGAGGCCTTTCATCGCTGCCGAGGCCGCGAGCTCATCCTCGACGCCGGCAACGCCTCCGTTGTTGACCTCCGAGCCTTTTCCTGACTTAACCCACACCCGCACTGGCCACTCCTAAACTGCCAACCGGAGCGTCCCACCGTGAATCCGGCGAAAATCAGCCTTGTTCATTTGCCCTCGTCGCTTGACGATCGTGACCGAACGACAGCCACTCCTGGCCCCGACGCCGACCGATCACCCCCGAAATATCTCTCGTTTCTATCGTCCGCCGAAGCCGACACCTATTCCTGTCGTTCCTCCTTGTTAGGTCAATACGATACATCATCCAAGTCAGCCATGCGGACATTCATCATCGCTTGTGCATCCATGCTGGCTGTGTTTCGTGTCCACGCCGCCTGGGACACACCTTACGGGGTGGTAGCTCGGGACGGAAAGAATACCACGCCGACGCAGAAACCTTCGGCGTTGCCTACTCCAAACAATCCCACCTCTCATGGCTGCTACAAGTCGGGCGGCAACATGACGATCCATCAAGTCAAGGACATGTCATCGGGCTCCTGCCTCCAAGTCTGCACAAATAGCAAATTCTGGGTCACCGGCTTACATGGCAACGAGTGCTACTGCGGTTATGCCTACCCGTCCGATGACGATTTGGTTGGCGACGACAAATGCACTTATCCTTGCCCTAGCTATCCACTCGAAGTTTGCGGTGGAATACCGGATACGAACAACAAGAACGGGTTCTGGTCTGTTTTCAATACGGGTGTCAACATCAACGCGCTACCCGTTGAAGATCCCTCTACCTCCTCGAGCACCTCTAAGCCTACCGATCAACCCAAAACTAGTGACTCAGGAACGCCTTCAGCCAGTGCTTCCTCATCTCAGTCGCCCCTATCATCAGGCTCTGACCATGACGCGAAGAGTAGCCCGAACACGGCAGACATTGCGGCTGGCGCCGTTGTCGCAGCAATCGTTGCCGCCGCGATTGCGGGTACCGTCTTCTTTTGTGTCCGACGGAAGCGTAATGCCGAGATCGAGGAAGAACACCGCCGAAACGCCGCCGTCAGTGCCTTCATCAACGGCTCCAAGCCTCCGGGCAGCAGTGGCAGTGTCTCTATGACCGACTCTCGGCTTGACCCTGTTTTGGTCCACCGCCGAATGAGCGACGGCAGTATTGCCGACAATGAGGATTACTCACGCAGGATTCTTCGAGTATGTCATGCCCCTTCTACCTTCAAAACCTAGTCCTGATTTCTAACGCATTTGTCGCTTCAGGTCACCAATGCCTGAGATCCCTTCTCGTTCCATGTCGTGGCGCGCGAAATCTTTCGACATAAAGTCATCGCCCTTTCCTTTTGTCCCAGAAAATTACCACCTTTTACTTGTCGGGCATCCACGGCGTTAGGAAATGATGCTCATGCCCGTTGACTCGATTGACGGGCGGCCTCGCGGCGTTTGATCGAGGTGTTTCCGGAGTCGCAGGAACGTGCTCTTTATTCGTAGCCGAAACGGACCAAGTAGCCCGGCCGCACCCTATACCGCTCGCCCTTTGTCACAGCAAACTTGATGTTTGGGTTTCTACATATTTTTCCTTGCACACAACGGAAAAAATTCACTCTATTCAAGGGCAACATCAACATCCGCCTCTTCCACGTGTCTCATGGGTATCGCCAAGGAGACCTGATCTATGCCAGGGTAATGTTTCAGCCTTTCAGAGACAACTGGCGGCACTGTCAGTACCGACCTTAATGGTCGACGGCACTCCCACCTGACGAGAACGATCAGGCATCGGAATTCGACACATTGACTCTTGAAATCTTCACTAGTCGTGAAACATTTGGTCGTGCTCCTGCCGCTCTTGAAGGCTAGCTTACACTCACAGTTGCCATAAACCAAGCTTTCATTCTATCTTATTTTTATATCTTCATTGGGAAACATAGCGGCCTTTTTCCAGGCTTTATGCATGTACGGATAGCCCTGTAGTAAAGCAGTAACTGTCACATGCAGCTCAGTTGGACCCTACTGCCGCTAAGCTTGAGACATTCTCCTCGAATTCACGAATCAAAGATGCAACGCTGAGCTTGAGTCATTGGCCGTTGCACCGTAACAGAGCCGTTTCGTCGTGGCTGGTGGGTGCCGAAGAGGCTTTCGGAAGAGGTGGCGAGCGACGCGGTACCTCCTGAGAGGCCCTTTGCGCCGCCGCGCATCTAGGGAACAAGGGAACCCTCCAAGAAAATCCGTCGCCGAGTCGAAACCGCATGGATGAATGCCCTCGCTGTGCGTGGAGTGAGTGGTGTTGTGCTGAGGTCGAGGACCACTCGATTTCGATGAGATGTTGGCTGTTACCTAATCGTAGAATGATGCACAGCTCACTAACGCTACGGTGAACTAAAACATCCTCGAGGGGCTGAAATTATTCTCGCGGCAGAGTTGCGCGCCCCCCGCATCGTTTGCTCTTCGGGACGACGCACGTGTCAGAGCACGTGCTGCACGACGCTTGAATGCTAGATCAAATCAAGCCCTTCATGTACGCGTCGTCAAGGCTGGAAAAGTAATTGCCCGAGGCAACTTTTCAATATTTTGCCTCCATTTGGCGTATTGGCACCTGTTGGCATCACCTTCTGCCAACATGGTCTCTGCCATCACACCTTACGTTCGTCGCACGACAGAAAACACACAACTCACGTGAGCCTGACGCGTCTCCTCCCCCGACCCTTTCTGGTCTTTGTGAAGAAAACTGAGTCGAGTTCGCCAGATATAATTTCTCACGTCGCGTCAATGACGTGCAAATATATCCCGTTCGGTCTCCGCAGGGCGCTACGATCCTGATATACGCGCACGAGAACGGTGTCACAATAGTATGGCTGGGCGGCAAACGGTTCAAACCGCCCGAGAAAAAATCTTCAAAATCGAAGCAAAATGGCTCTGTTGATGGCTCCATCTTGATTATTGACTCAGACGATGACGGCGAGGGACAAGTAAAGCCTCAAACAACGCCAGCCTTCCAGGATAAACCACGATTCGAAAACGATGCGGAACAGACCCCGTATTCAGAGGCTATTCAAACTCTCCTTCTTCCACTTGGAACGAATGTTTTGAAAGTCGCCGTCTTTCCCCTCTCACCTTGTTCTGCTCAGAATGCCCCAGATATTGGCGGTGTTCCTGCTTTGGCAGATAAGATTATGTTTGCCGTGTCTTGTGTCACCAACGATGTCTACTTCATCACTCTGCCGCTGACTCCGCCTTCGCAGGAGAGCCAGGCGAGGTTGGAGTTGAGGAATGATCTCTTGGCTGGTAAAGCTGGAAGCGGAGCGTGGGGTGAGTCCGTCGCCCTTCTTGGAGGACAGACGACGCACAGTGACGGGCTGGCCGTAAACTTGGTCAAGTCGAAACCGTCCACCGAAGCCCCCGAAAGGCAGATTCGAGTCGTTGTTGCGGCACATTCTAGGCAGGCATCTGGGACGCTCATGCTATGGGATGTCCCACTGGACCCTCAAACCCGACTGCAGCGGCCGTTGGAGCCTTTCCAGATCGAGATTCTGCCACACCCTCTCACAGGGTTCTCATTCAACCCAACACATACGACACAAATTCTCACCGTCTCATCTCGCCAAGCGGTTAGAATCTATGATCTCGCCGCCTCGCCTTTCCCGTTGGACCCAGAAGCTGTCGGCCCATTTCCATCGCAGGGATCTTGGCTCTTGTCTCTCTACCAGCCATTTGTCAGACTAACGGCATCAAGAAAACCCATTCTTGATGCCGTGTGGATAGCACATGGCCGTGCTGTGTTTGCTCTACTGGCCGATGGCATGTGGGGGATATGGGATGTCGGTGGCGCGAGCCCATCATCACCCAGCGCCGCCATCTCCAGCAAATTCAAATCTGGGGTTCGAGGCGCTGCTCTAACGACATTCAGTGTGTCAGGTTATGTCGAAGGGACGAGTTCTCTGCGGAGCATCTCGACGCAGCCCAGAGATAATTCGACCGGAGACTTTAATCCCATGACCCCTCATACTCGACGCCAAGCAACTGCGTCTCTGAGTTGCACGACCACCCTTGAACGGCTCTCAGTTGTTCGTGGTGGCATCCGGATCGTCGAAATGCCTTCGATGGGGCGAGCAGTGCCAGACGAGAGCCTGGTGCTCTGGATCGGCGGCCTCGAACTTGTCTGTGTCGTGCCGACAATATCTACCTTTTGGGATTCTCAACTCCGCAAAGGGCACGGCGGCGGCGTCAACCTTTTCAGCGGGGCCAAGCCGACAAGAATGGTTAGGCTACTCGATTTGTCGGTTGGGCTTTTGGGCGAGAGGTGCCGTGGTGCCAGCCTACTAGCGAATATCAGCAGCAGCTGCGGCAACAGGCACGTCGATCAGGACGGCGGCCTTCCTTTCGATGTCTTGATCCAAGGCGAGTCGCGTTTAGTCCTCGTCCGGCAAGGAGAGGGTGGCCCTGGACGGAAAATCGGTGGCGTGGTACACAGACGATGGAGGGGAATGACCCTGGACAGAGCAAGATCAGACGCCATCATTATTCACGGAAAGAAGGGCGGGCCTCCAAGCGTGGACTACAACCTCAGCACGGCCAAGCCTGGTGCGCTGAGACTTCGAACATCAACCAACCCACAGGTCGCCCCAGCCGGTAGCGCGGATCCGCCCCTATATCGTCCGTTGCATCCTGATACAGGGCTTGAATTTACGAACACTCTGAATGCAGCAGCAGATGCCAGCGCGAACCTGAAGCGAGACATCGAGGCTGAGATGCTGGATATTATGGAAATCGACCAGACGCTGGATAACATGGTGGACAATCGTGACAGCGGCAGGAAGAAGGTACTCTTCAAGAATTTTTGAATGAGACGCTAATGAGAGACGACAGGCATGTTCCTGAATAGCCAAGGCCAGATTCGAGCCCGATGTAGCCAGGCATGTACGATACATATACCTTCTCGGGTGACGCATCGTGATCACTTGCCGCAATGGAATAGCGGAGCACTATTCCTTTCCATTGTGTTGTTCTCGTTATTCTGTTCTCTCGCCTGCTCTTGCGGAGAGCTGACTCGTCCAGACTTCCTAGGGCGGGGGAGGTGATTCTTCCGCACGGCGTGGTGGAGCGCAAGGCGAGACTCATCCTTGACTGCTCTGTATTCCGAGCGGTAAATCGAAAAAAAACCCGATGGCATCTGCAGCAGGGAGGGACTGTGGAGGGTAATTGCATCGACCATGTGCTCATCCAGGCTCGGGCAGCGTTCTGTCATCTCCGGGTCGACGCCCCCCCAATGACTTGGCCTCGTGCCGCTGACTATGGGGATCGCGTTGGACGGAGGGAATGCGGCTACTCGGCAGGGTGGTGGTGAACTCGGGACAAATGACTATTTCCAGCTGTGAAGTCTTTAGTTACCTTAATTGATTACAAGTAATTACCGTACCCGCGAATCATGTAATTAACTGATATTGATCAACTGGGTCCACGTTTACATCTTCCAAAAACGATTTGTACGGCCGTTCGTCAGCGCCTTGCGATATAGTTGGGTACAATGCTCGCTGTGTGCTTCGACATACGAAATGCATCAAAATACTTCTTTGCGGCTTCCTCCTGATTGATGCATGGTCGTCAACTGCGAGCTTGAACTGAAATACCACCAATGCGCGAACAAATGCGACGTACGAATACGAATACGATGGACTTAAAACGCGGGTCGCGTAATCGCGCATCTTCCTCGCCGGTGTCAGATCCAAGTGACAGCCAGCCAAGAATCTAAGCTTGGCATGCCATACACCTTTCGCTTCACTCAGGCGTGTGAAGAAAGCAGGAGTCGCAGCAATGGGCATCAAGCAGTTATTCCAGATCATCAAAGAGGAGGCTCCGGATGCGGTCAAAGAGGGCGAGATCAAAAATCACTTCGGTCGCAAGGTTGCGATTGTAGGCATAATTACTCACGGGATTCTCCATATAGGACGCTGACGAGAACAGGACGCGTCCATGAGTATTTACAGCTTCTTGATCGCCGTCCGGTCGGATGGGCAGCAGCTGATGAGTGAAAGCGGCGAAACGACGTCGCATCTCATGGGCATGTTCTATCGCACGCTGCGCATGGTCGACAACGGAATCAAGCCGCTCTATGTCTTTGACGGCGCCCCGCCGAAGCTCAAGTCTGGCGAGCTGGCAAAGCGATTCCAGCGCAAGCAGGAGGCCGCTGAGGGGTTGGAGGAGGCCAAGGAGATAGGCACGGCAGACGACGTGGAGAAGTTCTCGAGGCGGACAGTACGCGTAACGCGAGAGCACAACGAGGAATGCCGACGCCTACTGAAGCTCATGGGCATCCCATACATTGTGGCACCGACCGAGGCCGAGGCGCAGTGCGCCGTGCTGGCGCGGGCGGGCAAAGTGTACGCGGCGGCGAGTGAGGACATGGACACGCTATGCTTCAACACACCCATTCTTCTGCGCCACCTCACCTTCAGCGAGCAGCGCAAGGAGCCCATTCAAGAGATATGCTTGGACAAGGTCCTGGATGGACTCAAAATGGACCGCAAACAGGTAGGGCCCACCAAATGCCCATCAGGGAACAAGAGAGCGTGCTGACCTCGGCCCGTGCGCAGTTCGTCGACCTCTGTATCCTTCTCGGCTGCGACTACCTCGACCCTGTCCCTAAGATTGGGCCGACGACGGCCCTTAAGCTCATCCGTGAACACGGTTCGCTGGAGAATATTGTGGAAGCTATCGACAAAGATTCCAAGAGAAAGTACACGCTGCCAGAGCACTGGCCGTACAAAGATGCCCGTGATCTGTTCTTCGAGCCAGACGTGCGACCGGCCGACGACCCGCTCTGCGACTTCAAATGGGACAAGCCGGACATGGAGGGACTGGTGCAGTTTCTCGTCACGGAAAAAGGCTTTTCTGAGGACCGGGTGCGGAGCGGCGGAGCGAGACTGGAAAAAAGTGTCAAGACGTCGCAGCAGGCACGCCTCGAGGGGTTTTTCAAGCCAGTGCCCAAGACAGACGAGGAAAAGGCGGCTCACAAACGCAAGCTGGACGAGAAGAACGAAGAGAAAAAGAAAAAAGTAAAGCAGGAGAAAAAGGAGAAGGCAGCGGCGAAGGCGAAGCCACGTGCGGGAGGTGCTTAGGAGAGGGGAGAGCGAGGGGTCTTTGCTGCATTGTTGCATTGGAGTTTGGGCGACGACATGAGCGGCCCCGTGTTTTTGCACGGCATAGCCGCTCGTGAGAAACGGTGGGGAAGAGATCCACATCGCAACTGGAGACCAAGGTGAGAGATTCTTTGCTTGAAGGCAAACATAGACACGATGGTGATGAATTTGTATCAAGGGTAAGCATTGAGCGACGACAACAAAGGCGAAGAGCGGCTTTCGCTATTATAATGGACCACCAAATCGCTAGACAAGACGACGCTTGGGTTGGCAATGCCGAGCCTCTGAGTGGTGGTGGGCAAGGAGCCTCGGCTTGTCGGCCCCTGTTTCCCCGACCGGACGGACCTCCACTCATCACCGCTAACTGTCGCTAGCCTAACCACTACTGTAGTTAGTTGGCTAGTCAACGTAAGCCACTAGCCAAGCCTTGTATTTGTTAGCAGCCAATCATTCGCATCCCGCAGTAGCGTCCATGGCGCCTGCCTCACGTTGCTGTGAGGGGAACGCTTGCAGAGGGATAAGAGGTTACGACGGATTCTCGCAGGTGGAAGAGAGGTTGCGACTACACTGAAAATTATACCAAAGAGCTGCAAAGGTGGCCACTCGGCAAGTCGGTGGCGGTGCAGCCGCCCTCAAGCGCCGGCTCGCTCAGACATTTCGGGCGCTCGGTTGGAGGACGAGGGCGAGGTCATGAGGCTGTGCGCGGCATGTGATTGTGGACTATGCCCCCCCTGGCGACGCCAACTTAAAGCTGCTCGAAGGGATGGTCTGTCGTCGGACGGCCGCTCTTCTCGACTCACTACCGACCCCTTGCGCCCCGATCCCAAGTGTTTGTAACAGCACTCTCTCTGGTATCCGCTGCAGCTCTCCTCCTCTCTGTCTGCGCACCTTTGCATTTCGCCCTCATCTTCATCATGACCAAGGTCTTCACGACTGGCGATGTTGCGTCGCATAACAAGTCCGACGATCTGTACATCATCGTCGACGGCGACGTGTATGACCTGACCAAGTTCCAGGACGACCATCCCGGAGGCAAGAAGATTCTCCAACGCGTGGCCGGCAAAGATGCTTCCAAGCAGTTCTGGAAGTATCACAATGAGAGCATCCTCAAGAAATACCAGTCCCGCCTGCATGTCGGCTCGCTAGATTCCAAGCCCAAGCCCGAACCTAAGGCGGCGACGCCGGCGCCCAAGGCTCCCCCCGCGGCGACGGCCTCTAGAAAGCCGGTGACGAGTCAGCAGAATGGCGAGTCGGCCGAGGCCCTGGAGCCGTTTGGGCTCCAGATTCCCTTTGCCGACCCGGCGTGGTATCAAAACGTGCGTTTGCTGCCTTGCCCCTGAGGCCTGCATGTCGATGCTGAAGGGCATATCTAGTACCACTCGCCCTATTTCAACGAAACGCACGCAGCTCTACGAGCTGAGATTCGTGAGTGGGTAGACACCGAGATCGAGCCAAATGTGACGGAGTGGGACGAGGCGAAGCGCGTCCCGGAGCAAATTTACAAGGAGATGGGCCGGCGCGGCTACCTCGCAGGGTTGCTTGGCGTTAAGTATCCGACTCAGTACGCGGCGGGGGTCAAGTCGGTGCCGGCCGAGCAGTGGGATCTGTTCCATGAGATGCTGGTGACGGACGAGCTGTCGCGCACGGGCTCGGGCGGCTTCGTGTGGAACATCATTGGCGGCTTCGGCATCGGCTGCCCTCCCGTCATCAAGTTCGGCAGCCAGGCGCTCAAGGACCGGATCATGCCGGGCATTCTGAGCGGCGACAAGCGCATCTGCCTGGCCATCACCGAGCCGGATGCCGGCAGTGACGTGGCCAACCTGACATGCGAGGCGCGCCTCAGCGACGACGGTAAGCACTTCATCGTCAACGGCGAGAAGAAGTGGATTACCAATGGCATCTGGTGCGACTACTTCACGACGGCCGTGCGCACCGGCGGGCCGGGCATGAACGGCGTCAGCCTACTGCTCATCGAGCGCGGCGAGGGCGTCACGACGCGCCGCATGGACTGCCAGGGTGTCTGGTCGTCTGGCACGACCTATATTACCTTTGAGGACGTCAAGGTGCCGGTCGAAAACCTACTGGGCAAGAAGAACCAGGGCTTTCGAGGTATGTTCAAGGATCTGCCCATCCCCGGGTGCGGGAGCCGGGGCTCGTCGGTAAGGAGCGGATGCTGACAGGCGTATACGACAATCGGGACAAGTCATCATGACCAACTTCAATCATGAACGCATGGGCATCATCATTCAATGTCTACGCTTCTCGCGCGTTTGCTACGAGGAGTCGGTCAAGTACGCCAACAAACGGCGGACTTTTGGTAAGAAGCTCATCGACCACCCGGTGATCCGGATGAAGCTTGCGCACATGGCGCGGCAGATTGAGGCGTCGTACAACTGGCTAGAGAACCTTGTGTATCAGGGCGATCGGATGGGCGAGACAGAGGCGATGCTGCGGCTGGGCGGGCCCATTGCCAGCCTCAAGGCCCAATCGACCATCACCTTTGAGTTCTGCGCCCGCGAGGCGAGCCAGATTTTCGGCGGCCTGAGCTACTCGCGCGGCGGCCAGGGCGGCAAGGTCGAGCGGCTGTATCGCGACGTGCGGGCGTACGCCATCCCCGGCGGCAGTGAGGAGATTATGCTGGACCTGAGCATGCGACAGAGCCTGCGGGTGGCCAAGGCAACAGGCATGAAGCTGTGAAGGGGTGGATCAAGGGATTGCCTGTCGACACCATGGGTAGGGTCGGCAAGTGGCAGGAGTGTGGCGTCGTATCTGATGTGCCGGTCGCCGCCGTCGTCACAGTTGAATTTGCATGCTGACGCGGAGGTTTGTACGCTCTCCGCTTGTGCCAACGCTTCGAGTGCGGGCTAAAATGAGCGAGAAAGAGAAGTCTGATCAAGAATAGGAAGGAGAGCGAGAGACGGACAATATGTAGATGTGATCCTGCCTGCGGAGGGACGCTGGGCCAGTTGCCGTCAGCTGTCGCCATGGGACGGGTGGAGTCACGTGACTCACCAGCGAAGGCAGCCCGCCCGCCTGGTTACGGCACCTCCTCGCGGACGGGCGTGCCTAAAACTCGAATTCCTCTTCCATCCCATTCCTCCATCCCAATCCGCCTCTTCCACCCCCCTCTCCCTCCCTCCTTGCGACGCAAAAACGCCCGTCTTCTTCAGCCGCGAATCCGACGGCCGTGAGCCAAGCGCGATCGGCAACCTCTCCCATATTTTACAATCCCTGGATCAGAAGCTTTCCGCCTCAGCAGCCGGCTCGCCGTCGCCGGCAGGAAAAAAAAAGCCCTCTCGGCAAAACACAAGCACTGCCCCTACGCGACAGGCCGGACTGGCCAAGCACCGATAACGACGACGCCGGTCTTCTCTCTACGCTCGCCTGAAGCCCCCCCTCCTGACTTTTGGTCCGCGCAAGGCAAAAGGAGACGCACCATGTCGGACCAGCTGGCTGATCAGCTGAGAAGCACACAGCTCAGGTCCGTTTCCACCTGTGGCCCAGCCCGGCCCGCCTGTGCCAAGGCTTGCTGACCCTCGCGTGACTGGCAGTGATGGAGCTCCCGCTCCGCACAACGACGACTGGAAAAAGAGCCTAAAACTGCCCGCCAAAGACGTCCGACACCAAACAGAGGTATGCTTATAAGTCTTTCCCATTCTTTGCACGCCCGCGTTGCCGTTCAATCTCACCTACGCCCCTTGCCTCGGCGCCCCGATCGTCCGGTCCGTCTCCCTGGGTCCTTGTGCTGACGCATTACTCTTCCATCACAGGATGTCACGAAAACAAAAGGGCTCGAGTTCGAGAACTTTGCCCTAAAACGGGACTTGCTCATGGGCATCTTCGAGGCCGGGTTTGAAAAGCCGTCGCCGATTCAAGAAGAAGCCATCCCGGTTGCCCTGACTGGCCGGGATATTCTCGCGAGAGCAAAGAATGGCACTGGCAAAACGGCTGCTTTCGTCATTCCCGCCCTGGAGCGCATCAATCCCAAAGTCTCCAAAATCCAATGCCTCATCCTCGTCCCCACACGAGAGCTTGCTATGCAGACGTCGCAGGTCTGCAAGACGCTGGGTAAACACCTTGGCGTTAATGTCATGGTTACCACGGGAGGCACCGGCTTACGCGATGATATTTTGCGACTTCAGGACCCCGTCCATATTGTTGTCGGGACGCCGGGCAGAATTCTGGATCTTGTGGGAAAGAACGTCGCTGATCTGAGCGAGTGCCCCATGTTCATCATGGACGAAGCCGACAAGCTTCTGTCTGTCGAGTTCACCCCGGTCATCGAGCAGCTCCTGCAGTTCCACCCCAAGGACCGCCAGGTTATGCTCTTCTCCGCTACATTTCCCCTGTCCGTCAAAGACTTCTCAGACCGCAACATGGTAAGCCCGTACGAGATCAACCTAATGGATGAACTTACGCTGCGCGGCATCACGCAGTACTACGCCTTCGTCGAAGAGAAGCAGAAAGTACACTGTCTCAACACTCTCTTCTCCAAACTACAAATCAACCAATCAATCATCTTCTGCAATTCAACCAACCGCGTCGAGCTCCTGGCCAAAAAGATCACCGAACTGGGCTACTCGTGTTTTTACAGCCATGCCAGGATGGCCCAGCAGGCTCGTAATCGTGTGTTCCACGATTTTCGGAACGGTGTGTGCCGAAATCTCGTCTGCTCTGACCTCCTCACTCGCGGCATTGATATCCAGGCCGTCAACGTCGTCATCGATTTTGACTTTCCCAAGAACGCCGAAACATACCTTCACCGTATCGGCCGGTCTGGCCGATACGGCCACCTTGGTTTGGCCATCAACCTAATCAATTGGGACGACCGGTTCAATTTATACAACATCGAGCGCGACTTGGGGACTGAAATCCAACCCATCCCACCCAGCATCGACAAGAGTCTCTACGTCTACGAAAACCCAGAATCCATCCCTCGACCGATTACCAACCTCCCAAAAAGCGCACAGCAGCTCACCCAGGCTCCCCTGCAACCGACGCACCACCAAGCTCATTCTCAGGGGAACTGGCAGAACCAGAATGGCCAGAACAACGGTATTTCCAGCAGTCGCGGTCGCGGCGGTCGAAGCCGCGGTGGTTTCCGTGGCCGTGGTGGAGGCAGCCGCGGCCGCGGTCCACCCCGCGAACCCCAATCCTAATCCTCCTCCCCCTTTACACCTCGTCTCCTGGTGAGCGGCGACGAGGCTGAAGACGGAGGCGCGTTTGGGCGAAACAGTGCCCGAGCTACGTTTCCGTCTCTCAGATATGGACGGCAACATGGTGTTGGATTGTACATTACTCGCACTCATTGGCGGATCGGCGAAGACGGCGAACAGGAATCGGCCACACATGGGCGACGGTGGCACATCATTCTTCCTGCCCTAGTGGGCTCACACGGACATCATTCCCCCCGAGGAACGAGTGGAAATGACGGTACTCGGTCTTCGAGGGACTTTGTCGCTCCTCTTCTCTTCTTTTCATGTTTAAAACAAACCCTCCCCCCCCTCTCCTCTTCTCCCGAAACACTCTCCCCCCTTTTTCTTTCTCCTGGCCTAGCTGCCTAACTGCCTTGACGCATAAGGCATTTGACCTGCACCAACCTCTTTCTCTCCTAACTCTTGGCCTCGCGCCTGTGTTCGTACCCATTTCACGTATCCTGGAGGTGGTGGAATCGGCAGGTGAGAATACGCCAGGACGCACAAGTTTAGATGGCGAGGCAGAGGCCACGACTGCCAGATGCTATGACGCCGGCAATTGCGACCCTGTGAGCAAGGACGTCGCCGTGGCTGTTACATTCAAGTGAAGGCATGAGACGATGTGCGGCGTATGAGGCTTCACTCGGCTCGTTTCGCTTGACGCTCCTCTCGCGGAGAGAAGCAGGGTGGTGAAATCCTGACCATGACGGGCACAGCAATACCGCCTAAAAATATGATTTCATCGCAGTAATGGGACCTCTTGGGCCGGCCAAGGACGGAGATGGAGAGCGTCTCTCGAATACGGAAGACGTTAAGGCAGAAGACGACGCCTTCTGCCTGAATCCATCCTATTCTCAAATACCGCGATACTCGATGAAAGGAGGCCGTGTCACTACCCGAATTCCTGCTTGCGAATCACTTCAAACACCTTAACATTCGCAAGACAGCGTTGGTACACCAAGATCAGGAATGTCGAAGGTAACGGTTCCCTTGAACTGTCAGGAAACTAATCAAACAAAAAAATCAAAAAGTTTTTTTTTTGAGGTGGACAGCTGGACGAAGCCGGATATCTTTTGAACTGGTTAGGGATTCAGCTGCATCGGAGCATGGGACGATGTGTCACTCTGTGTTTCATTTGCGCGCTGACGACCCTAGAGCCGGTAAGGTAGACGGAATAGTCTGAGCAATCAAGGGCGAAAGCCGGTTTCCATCTCAGGTTATCTATCATGGACGAGTGACGTTACTCATGACTATCAGGCATCGGCCGCAAGTAGAGAAGGGGAGCATGCTTTCTTTGAGGGTTGGATACAAGGCACAAGGTGAGTATTTCTAGAGGCATGGGTCGGTGGTGGTCATTTTGGGCGTCATGCCCCGCGGACACGGAAGAACAAGCGCGGAGGCCGAGTCTGGATTTTCCGAGCAGTGGTCTTAGCACTGGGTCGTGAGGGTACCAGAGAGCAAGTGTTGAGTGAAAGGGCGGGAGAGAAGGCAGGCAACCGGAGTCCAAGATGCATGCACGCGTCAAGAAAGAAGCGCAGCAGGCTTTCCCGTAGGTGCAGCGGGGATGAGACTATGGTCCTTGGTGGTCATGACAGGCCCGACATCTTGCTTCCATTCTAAGAGGATGCGGCGCAGCTCGAAGATGACCTCGACGGCAATGAGGATGATGATGATGAGCTCGAGGCGCGTGCCGTGTTGTTCGCTGGACATCTCGCGCAAGACGCTGGCAATTTCCTGCGCATAGTCCATCTTTTGGTTGAGGATGCGGATGCGCACGTTGACGTCGAGGGCGCGGCCGACTTGGTCGTAGTATCCGTCGAGGCCCAGCTCTGCCCGGCTGTCCCAGAAGATGTCGGGCAGCGAGTCAGTCAGTTCAGAGTAGTGGTTGAGGCGGGCGCGGAGGCTGAGGAGCTCGCCCGTCTTCTGCAAGATGAAGCGCCGGCTCAGGGGCACGCCTGTTCCCTGGGATAAGAGGGTGGGAATGTTGCGCGTGCTTTCAAAGTACGACGTGAGTGCACTCTCAAGCACGGCCAGCTTGGTGCTGCGTGCGAGTCCAGAGGAGAAGACGATTTTGGCCAGGGTGGTGTCGAGTCGATCCCCGTCCCGGTGTTCCCTGCGGGTGCCGAGAACGACGAGGTCATCGCGCATGGTGCATTCGGACTTTGTGTTGTCGACGACGAAGTCGAGATGCTCGACCTCGCGCAGTTGAGGAGGATGGGCGTCCTCGGCAGCCTGCGCCAGCGGCTTGGTCACCGCGTCGGGCGGCAAGGACCAGGTAACGACGGTACCGGAGGGGAAGACGAAGATGTCGTCACCGTTGACGCTCTTAGCGTGCACGACCTCGCCCGAGTCGAAGCCGGTGCGATCGGGGTCGATGGCAAAGCCGTGGGCGGCCAGCGACTCGAGCACCTTGGCCATGTTGAACGACTCGGCCATGCAGACGGCGGTGATGGTGGTGGAAGGATCCGGATCGACATGTTGGGTGTTCGTCCCGCGCTTGGGCTGCTGGGCAATGATGGCGACGCGGCGAAGCGAGTTCTTTGCCGTTGCCGCGCGCGACGGTTTCCGCTTGGGAGGCGGAGGAAGAGGCGGCGCCGAGGCCTGACTCTCGGCGGACTCGGACCGCGGCTGCGCATCGTCGGCGGGTGCGCTA
>KB853290.1:28442-43506 GCA_000372705.1 Cerataphis brasiliensis yeast-like symbiont
TCACCAACTGACGTCGAGAGCTAAGCCGAGTTGCTAAATCTGTCGCACGTATCCACGGGCGCGCTTGGATGCAGGTATGGTTCATGCTGCAGTAGCCGTGATGATTTTCTCTTGATCACCCAAAAAGTGTATGCATGGTTAATGTCTAAATTCAACTCGACGGCAACTGTTCATTAGCGGTAAGGAAAAATGAAGAGGCGCAAACGTCCGCTATATTTAGGGCAATGCTCAACCGACCTAGTGCACCAAATCTTCTTCGGCTACACATTCGTTTGATTTACACTACGCTCGTTCTATTCCATTTCGTAGTATGGGCTTGCATGCACGAAGCGAGACGATCTTGGCGTGCTTCGTTGTCCGGGTTCTCACATCTAGCCTTGATCACGCGAATCGGGTAGCCTGGGTCTGATAGGATTGGAAAGGCATTAATGACAATCGTCCTAGTAACGTAAGTCTTTCCATGTGCAAATGCTCGTCCGTCCAATCGGGTTGCCCATGCAAATCACTGAAGAGCAGTTGTGGCTGGCCTGTGCGACCTACCTCGCTACCTCAGCGCCGCAGCATCGCCAGCAACTCCTCCGCACCTTTCCAGCTCTTGCAGAACCTCTTCCATCTCGGCCTCAGTTGCCTCCAAACCCTTGGAGCTCATCAGTTTGTTTTCTTTTTCCTCCGCTGTAGCCTTGCGTCAGCATCTAGTCTTCGAAAGCTTCCGAAGTGGTTTGGACTCACTCCGCGGCTCTACCAATAGGTTCTCCTGCACTTCGCAGTCCGTCAAAACCGAGCCCTCACCAATGACACATCGCTTGCCTAAAATACATTTGCTGAGCTTAGAGCCCTTGCCGACGACGACGCCTTCCATCAAAAGACATTGGGAAAGCTTTGCGCCCTCTTGAATATGGCAGCCAGCCCCCACCACGCACTCCTTGATCGATGTTTTCTCCTCTACCGTGACATTGTCGGCAATCAGACTGTACTGCCTAGTGATTGTCCGTGTTCTCACGCCCTCGGTGTATGCGATCTTTTTGGCGTGAGCGAAGGGCAACGCCGCCTCGGCTCCCGTCTCTTCGACTGAGGGGATCTTGGCTAGCTGGAGAGACGTGGCGAGAAGCAGCCGCGCCGTGTCCACTCGACGGATAAAAGGCAGACCATCCTCTTCTCTAGTACTGTGGAGATAGGCTATCATGGGTGGCGCTGTCAACCCTGACGGATAAACTGAAGCATCTAGCTTGCCACCGACCTTGTCGCTCTCAGCAGCTAGAAATCGTGATACGAGCATGCTTTTGGAAGACCAAACCGCGGAAAGGACTTACATTTTGCGGCGACGACAGGCTGTCGGGCGTAGGGTCCTTGTCATCAAAGTGCCTGTGCTGAAAGACTCTGTTGATTTGAAGCTTTTCGGCCAGTCCCTTTTGCCAACTCGCCTTAGCAAGCCAGCCGACAACGTCCTCGCCGATGCTCTCAAAACTTTCATGGGCGCTGGTAAAGTCAACAACCCAACGTGGGAATATGTAGATGTGAGCGTCTCTATATGTGGTGTGCATGCGAACTCGAGGATTGCTCTTCAACAGACTATTTCGAATGCGAAATGATTTCCGCTCGTCGATGAGGTCGTTAAGGGAGTCTGTGGGCATTGAATGCACTAGCTTCGAAAGACTGGAGAAGATGGAGCCCTTCGGCGGTGCTGTCCGCGACTGCGGCAACGGTGCCGTCGCGATGAAATCTGTTTCCTCGCCCTTGACCGGTACCAATGACGCTGACTTTGTGTTATACCAAACTGTAAAACCGCCGCTGTGCTGAGTGTGACATCCGCCGGAGAGTTTTTTGGTTCCTAGCATATCCGTCAGGCTCGCTGACTTGACCATCCAAGCTTGGAGCAGCTTGTCCCCCGCCAGCTCACAGACGAGGTCGCAAGGCAGCACAGCAAAATCAGACTTGATCAATTCTCTAACTTCGGGAAGACGTAATATTTCAGCAGTTCCGGTATTCTGGTCTAGATCTGCAGGTGCTAGGATATCCGGGCGAGGTAGCGGGAGAGCGGTTAGAAAAGGATTCGTCTTGAACGCAGTAGTTAGGGCCTGCGAGGCGGACGGTGGGCATATCAGCGTGATATCTGTGCAGTTTTAGTACCATGGAGTCCCAAGAAGTGAGAGCACACGGCATGAAGAGCTCCATCGATAGTACAGCAACTCCAAGGTAAGACTCGCTTGTTTTCCCTGTTCGAGACTCACTGTTTATGCCCGTTCGTAGACAGAAGTCGATTGGATACCACACCATGGGCCTATTTGCTATCGGTAGAAGTGCCTTGGGATTCTCATCGGGGTTCGACATGAAGGTTGGGAATGATGATCCCGGCCCGCAGAGGATGAGGGCTTGGAGCCCTGTGTTAGACATCGACATGGCGTGCGGCATGGCTGCGGCGGCTGAGGAGGCGGGAGCGCTAGCTCTTGTTGTTCTACAGGTAAAGACGAAGCTCGGTCATCAATTCGTGGTTTTCATGCGGGCAAGTGCTGTAGCCCGCCGTATACGCCACAGATCAATCTCAGGTGATCATACAGCCACTTTGTGTCTTTTCACCCAACGCCGCGAGGTCATGCAGGATGATAAGTTTATCATGATAGGGCCTATCGTCGTCCTGTGGGCCAGTGGCTTGACTAAGCCCGGCTCCGCAAATTTAGAGATGCGGAAGCCATGGCCCAATCGGCGTTTCGAATACCCCAGCCTTCGCTTACCTATGTCATTTAGCGACCTGATGACAATCCCGCAGTCGGCGGTCGCTGGGCCAAGAACAGGTTGGGCGCTTCTGCCCTCTTGCGATGTCGACGACCAATCCGCCAGCCACCGGAGATTTAGCAGTTAAGCTACGGCCTGCCTGTGGATGACCTCGTCGCTGGTCACGGACTTACTCGAACTTGAGCCAACACTGCAAAGGCTGGTCTTCTCTGTGCTTTCGTCTTAGACGTCCCGGCGTGCAAGGATCCTTTCTTCGGCACCTAGCTCGTTGCGACAAGCTGCTTTCCTGCCTAGCGATGCGACACTCATCTTGGTCGTGATGTCGCCGTCTTACGACAGTTACGACCGCGGGTCCTCGCGACGGAACGTATGGACGCATTGGATTCCGCTTGCCGTAACGCTCGCTGCCGCCACCGCAGGCGCAGCCGTCTGGATATGGAGCCAACGTCGAGACGACGATGATAATCTCGAGGCGGACTTGGACTATCACAATACCGATCACGGCAATTTATCCTCTTCTGGCTCCCTAAATCAGGGTCGAAGACTTGGAAAGTCGCCCGGTCACGACGACGGGGGTCACGGGGAAGCTCCTACGCCTAGCGAGGCCGCCGGGTCAGGCTGGAGCGCGCGAATGTCCGACGTGTTGCGGCGCACCCCGAGCCCTCAGCAGCTCTTTGACTCGACTGGAAAGACGGTAGCTGCTGGAGTCGCTGCCGCTGGCGCTGTTTTTGGCAAGGCTTTGGCTTCGATCCGCGAGGAAGACAAGGCCTATTCTGAGAACCCTTGGTCCGAGGAGGCAGACGCAAAGCAAGGACGTGCGCCTGCAGCGTGGGTCAAGAGACGCAAGGCTGTCGTCGTTGTCGTTTCTGCTGATGCTACCGTCCCCAAAGGAGGTCCGGGCGGATCGCATGAGCTAGCAGTGAGTAGCAGCCGCCTGCTCACTTGCATCTGCCGTCCCTAACGAACCGAGCAAGTCAATTCTCTCACATATACCGCGTCATAACGACCTATCAGCAATCAAGCTATACATACTCATCTACGCACCGGACATGAAAGAAATAGCACTGGATGGCATACCCAGCAACATTGTGCCCGCTTCAATGAGCTCGTCTTTTTCTAACATTGGCCACGATCAAGTGCAAAGCCCGGGCGATCATCCCAAAAGCCCAGTGTAAGAATACGACTCCAAGGTGAAGTCCATTCTTCAAGGTGTTGACTGGACATAGGGCCACTTCCCCTGGCGTCAACGCAGCCTTCAACGCTATTTACTCCCAGGCGCTTGGTCTTGTGGATAAGGAGACAATGATCCTCCCCTTCACCACGCCGACGGGTCATGTACACATAATGCGCCATATCCAGCCAGAGATCATCTACTTGCAGGAATCGCTGAGCGGTGAGAATGGGAGCATAATCACCAATCTACAGACCTGGCTGCGACACGATGTTATCTTGGTTGTTGGGGCCGAGAGCGGATCTGGTGGTCTCGCTGACAGCGAATCGGAGGCAGAAAAAAGTGAAAAGGCAGAAAAATGGTGGCAGAGACCAGACAGGGTTGGCCGTGGCCGCGGCATCGTCGTGGTCGATGGGATGCGTATGCACAATGACTGGATGCGTCGGGTACAAGACCGAGAATGAACTGGTTAGGGCTAGGGCAGCGATGCGATGCTGGGTACCACATGTGCTTTGTATCTGTTGAATAGGGCTCTGAATGCAACAAAATGGCGCCAACTGGATATAGCTAGCCATAGGCCGAGCTTGTCTTCGCGATGCGCAGCAACTGTTACCCAGGATTTGAGCCTCGCAGCAAAGCCTTTTCCCTTGCCGAGGCGGGGAGCTAGAAAGTATCACGTGACATGGACGGTCACCCCTTTGGAGCGCTTCCGAGATGCACGATTCACTCGCAAGCCAGCTGCTTCTTTTGCCCCGACAGAACCTTGTACGGCCGGGAAAAAGCAACCAGCAGACCTACTTCGCTCTTCCTTCGTGGCGATTGGCAAGGTTTATCAATTCTTCATCCTTCCTCCATCTGCACATGGGCGCGTCTGCCGCAAACACTCTTGACGCCCTCGCCGGTCCTAGGTATCACCGACGTCTCCGCAGCCTACTAGCGCGTGCTGCGGCTCTTTCGCATCCAACATCACCTCTGCCGCCGGCGCCTCCCTTTTGCCCGGTGCCTCAGCCCCATGCCCATGATCGCGCCCTGGGCCTTTCCCACGCGCTCTGATCTAGAGGTTTGAGCGGCGGGAGCACAGCAGCCACAGTAGCAACCTACGATGGCGTCTAGCAGCCCCGTCGTTCAGCAGAATGCCACGACAAAGGCCAAGCGTCCCATACCGCCGGGCATCCAGACCAACGGCACCCTGCCGCCCACGTCGTCGCCTTCACCTTCCATGTCCGCGACAAAGCCACCATCAGCCGCCCCACAGCTGCCCACCTCTGCAGGCGAGCGCTCCATCACCGCTTCGGCCGTCCGCCCCGTTCATCGCGCTCGTCGCGACACCTCGTTGCAGGCACCCAGCCGGAACTCTAAGAACAGCGCAGGCATCCATTCGGCCTCCATCCCAGCAGACGTGTCTGTTCCAGAGGTCGGCCCGCTGCCCTGTGGTATGATGTCTTCGTTCTCCGTCCGATGCAGTTGCCAGACTGACCCAACCACTAGTAGCCCACGACTCCATGATTCTCAAAAAATTTTCAGGGCGCATACCCTCGTTCATCGTTCACATGCACCCAAATAACTTTCGATTCGACGGCCAAGATGGAATGTTTCCCTATAACTCGCCCATGCGCGTTTTCATCGAGCACCTGCGCGCCCGAACCATCCCCCACGACCTCATGGAGTATTTCAACCAAGCCGCCGTGCCCTTCTACGATGGCCACCTCATCGTCCAGGTTCATTGCCATAAACCATCAACTGAGACCAAAAAAATAATCCAGAAATCATCAACAAAATCGGCCGCCAAAACAAATTCGCTTTCTTTGATACACAACTACAACCAGTGCCTGACGCCCTCGCCCTACGTTCCCTTTCCGAAAGAGGAACAGGCTGTTGCTAATCAACTTACTCGACCAGAGCTCGGTCTCAAGTCTAAAGAGGACCATGTCAGAAATGGAGACAAGGCTTGTTCCAAAGAAAAATCAGTTTCGAGGCCAAAGATAACTACCATCGTTCTGCGCCCCACGTCAGAGAGCCTGCATTCCGACCTGCGAATAAAGGCCACAACGCCGAGAGATGCCGGAGATGGACGAGCTGACGCTTCGACTCTGGCTCAGCCCTCGACCCCAATGTCACTGATGCCTCCGACACCCACGACTTCGAGTATGCCCCCTCCAGCAAAACGCGTCAAGAAAGAGAAGATGGAGCTCGATAGGAATGATATCTATGCTGCTGAAGGACAAATCTTACTAGCTACCGCTCCGCCTCTTATGCTAGAACCAACCAAGAGCGTTGAAGAGACGATTGCCCTACTTGAGGTCATGTCGCACCCCAAGCATTCCGAACCGCCCCCGAAGCCTAAGACGAGGAAGAGAACCGTTGCCGAGATGGCAGCAGATGAAGCTGCCGCCGCGGAACAGGAGCGTTATATGCTCGTCCTGGATGAGAGGCTTTCTGCCAATGCAACGGGCACTCAGGGCTCAGGCAGTGCTGATGGCGACAACCAAACGGGTGTAGCCAACAGGTTTGCGCGCTTCAAGGCGCTTGACGACATTAGAAGAGACCTAGCCGAGAGAAAAGAGCAGGAACGGATCAAGCAACAGGAGATTGACCGTCGCGCACAGTTACAAAGGCAACAGGAGGCGCTTCAGCGACAACAGGCCGAAGCAGAAAAGGCTCGACGTGAAGCTGCGGCCGCCAGAGAGAACCAGATACGGCAGGCGGAAGCTCAGCGACAGGCCGCAGCAGCTCACTCTCACGCCTCTCACAAAACATCAACCGTCCAGAACCCCAATAACGCTGGTCCGCAACAGCATGCGCATCCCCTTCAAAACGGAATGCCACCTGGTGGGATACCCAATGGCGTCATCGCGGCAGGACAGAACGCCATGGCGAACGGCATACAAGGCCAAGCACAGCCACGATTTCCCAATCAGATTGCGCAGCCTCCTGCGTCTTCGCCAGTCATTCGGCATGGTACGCCACAACAGCAGAACATGTCTTCACCTATGGTAGGGAGCGTCCCCATGCAACAGCCGAACTCGGGCATGGCAGCAAGCCCCCCACGGCCCGCCTCTGTCGTTCAGAATGCTCAGATTTCTGCCCCCATGGCACATAACATGTCAGCCCGGGGCAGCCAACAGAGCCATCCGTCGGGCACACCTCGTATGCCCCATTCAACGCCAAATATGGCGCACGGAACGCCCATTAATAGGCCTGCCGCCATGTCTGCCACTCCCCGCATGAGCCAAGCCAGCCCTCCGCCGAACATGATGGCGCAAAATTCACAGATGGGCCAACCTATGATGAAGAACAACCAGCCTATGAACCAGCAAAACCCTCAGGTATTTGCCCAAATGGCCGCACAGCAACGCACAATTGCACAACAGCAACAAATGGCGGCTGCACAAAACGGGGCAAACATGGGTCTGAATAGTCAAGGAATGACAGCACAGCAGCATCAGATGGCACAAATTGTACAACGCCAGCTACTCATGCAGCAGCAACAACAACAGCAAGGCGGCATGATGACGCCTCAACAACAGCAACAGTTCTCTCAATATGCACAACAGTTGCAAAACATGCAAGGCGGTCAACTACGCCAGATGCTTCCCCATGTGCAGGCGCAGCTGCAGCAAATGATGCGCATGGGCCAGATAGGCAACCCAATGCAGAGACAGGCCAGCAGTCAGATGATGAATAGCGGAAATGCTAACATGCAAGCTCTTCTGGCGATGCAGCAGCAGCAACAGCAGCAGCAACAGCAGCAGCAGCAACAACAACAGCAGCAACAGCACCAGCATCATCAACCCCACCACCAGCAGTCCCAGCACCAACAGGCCCATTTGCAGCAGACCCATCTTCAGCAAGCCCAGCTCCAGCAGGCTCAGCAACATCAGCAGGCTCAGCAACACCAGCAAGCTCAGCAGCATCAGCAGCATCAACCTCAACAGCCGGGTCAGGCTCCACAGGCGGGCGCCGGCCCTATTCATCTACAGATTCAGAACCAGGCTCAGAGGGTATACCACAGATTGTTACAGGGGGCCATTGGCAGCCATGGAGGCCTCGAACATATTCCACCGGAGGCACTCGAAAAGCTAAAACAAAAGGCTTACGCCCAAGCTCAGGCGATACTTCAACAATCCATGATGCATAGGCGGGTACAGCAGCAGACTTGGATGCAACAGCAGCGGCAACAGCAACAACAACAACAACAACAACAACAACAACAACAACAACAACAGCAGCAGCAGCAGCAGCAACATCAACATCAACAGCAACAACAACAGCAGCAGCAGCAGCAAGCTGCCATGCAAGGCATGATGGGATCCCAAGGGATATAGGCACGTCTCTTTATCCTATTTCGCAATGTGCACGACTCACTATAACTCTCCACGTCTTTGAACCCCCGACTCATTCTTTTGCTTGGATGTTCCAGCAATCAACCACGAGGACGGTATTCCAGCGTATTTGCGGTAGGAAAACGGTCGATTCATGAGCGGCTCCTGATATACTTCTTCGGCGTTCTGGAAGGTACGGCCGCTTGACATGAAATTTTGTTGTCGAGGTTGGCGACTCTTGGTTCATATACCCCAGCGATTGGCTTCAGGCAGTCTTGGTTCTTGGTTGATGAGCAATCTCTGGACGGCTGAGATTTGCGGGCGAAAACAGGATCTGACCTTGGAACAGGGCTGAGCCCTCGGTGTCATCAGAATGATGTACCCTACATATGTCTTTTTGGGCTGCAGTGTAGCGTCTCATGCTCTTCCAGGCCCATCAGCTCCTGGCCTACGATGAAGTGACTTCGTACCAAACTAGAATAGCTACAATGAATCCTACATAATTAGCGCATGTCATGAGTCAGCCACCTAACAAACTAGCCAGTCAGCAGACCGCGATGGCGATACATGGTCACATGACTGAGGTTCCATGGCGTGCATATCGTCACACCAGCGGCTGAGCGACGATGAACGAAGCTGAAGGAGACAACTCGTGGCTTATTATCGGCATCGTGTAGTTTTTTAAAAGCCTTGACCCAGCAAGTCAGCTCCACTGCCGCTTTGGCAGGGAAGTGAGCACCTTCTGAGTCTCCCGAATCGTGGCCCTGCCGTTGACAGCCGCCCCATCTGTTATCAAGCCTTTCCCATGCATCCACCTCGGTTATCGAAACTTGTCCTTGGAGTATTCCTCGCACCGCTACGCGGATGGGCGATGCTGAGATGTGACAATATTGTCGTTGATGGTCGCTCTTTCGACTTCTCGCAGCTGGGTGGTCCTCATTCTGTCGTCACATCCCGTTATGAATCGCTACCTAGTGCCTACCAGAACACGACCTATACGCTGGACATTTGCAAGCCGCTGAAGAAAAGCGGAAAAGTGGATGCAAAGGAAGAGTGTCCAAATGGAACCAGAGGTGAGGTTTCCTTGTCTCTTTCTCTTCATTCCTCGCGAAGCCCTGTGTCTAGCTAACCGGCGTCTAGTGTGCGCCATCACGCGACTCATTCGCGACGATATCAACATGGTGGAAAAGATAGTGGCTATAGCGGGATCACTCGAAAACGTGGGCGGATCGCAGTTTGATTTCAATCTCATGCGGCTCAAGTCGAGCGACTCCCACAGCGACGCCCAGAAGGAGGGCCTGCGACTCATTCTCAAGGGTGGCAAGCATCCTTTGGACGGCATCCCTTCGGAGCGCCGCGAGCAAAGAGCCATCATCGAGTTTCTCTGCGACAAAAATAAGAAAGGTGATGAGGGCGAATGGGAAACTGATGATAAGTACGAAAAAACGGACGCCCGGCGCCGCACAGACGAGCATAACGGCAAAGGCAATGATGGCGACGACGGAAATTCAAATTCGACCATTGAGCATCAACTGAGGAAGAAAGATGCAGCCCTGATCTGGGAAAGCTACGAGAATGAGAAAGACATCGGGGTACTGCGCTTGACGTGGCACACTAAATTCGCATGCGAGACAAAGGATGGAAGCAAACCCACAACACCAGAAGATGGCTCCAGCAGCAGTCACTGGGGTTTCTTTACCTGGTTTGTCATCATGTTCGCATTTTCCAATCCTGCCCATATAGTCGCGCTGAGCAAGCAGCTAACCCGGGCCACTCAGCGTCTTTCTGGGCATCGCGGCCTACCTCATCTTCGGGTCGTGGCTTAACTACAACCGGTACGGTGCTAGAGGCTGGGATCAGGTTCCCCACGGCGATACTATCCGCGATATTCCCTTTTTGCTCAAAGATTGGACAAGGAGGGTTCTCAACACCGTACAGGGCACGGGAAGCAGGGGAGGGTACAGTGCAGTTTAGGGGTATGTTCATGGCTTGGGACGCGACGAGGCGGAGACAGGTCTCGAGAGTTCCCTACAGGTTCTTGTGCCTCGGTTTCGTGCGGAACTGGCATGACGGCGTTCCGGTAAGGGCATACCGTTAACGACACAGAGGAAAGAAGACTGGATTATAGCATGCTGAAGCACGATCACGCAGGCGAGAATGTCCTCCATCTTGCCTTTCCTTCTCTTCATTGCCTTGATTTGTTCATACCATACACCTTTGTTCCCCACTTTTTTTTAGCTCTGTTGCGGTTAGTCTTTGAACCCTATTATGGGATTCTTGCATTATTTGTGAGCATTATAATTGCTTGATAAATATAGCGGCGTGTCTTGTTGGTGTTTTGAGGAACGTGGAAGAGAAGTAGATAAACGCAATTTCGGATGGATCGGGTGGAAAGGCTACGTTGTAGAGTCACGGTAACATGGCGCAGATCCGATACCGGATATCTTATCGATAAGAACCATGCGGCAAGGGCTTTGGCTAGGCCCCCAGACCTTAGTCGAACTTCAGCGCTCAGCCCGGCCCAGACTTGTCCAAACCTCATCGACGGTCGAACGGGCACATGAGACTCATGGCTTCGATATCTCCTCTTAGGTGGCGGCCCAACGCACTGGCAGGATCTCTGCGGCGGGGCTTTGCATCGGCGGCGGCGGCTGAGACCGAGTCTGTCAAGGTGAGAAACCGCCGAGGGCGCGGACCGACGAGTCACTTTCTTAAGTGATGAACAGAGGGATGCTTCACTTCCGAACGCCGACCCCAGGGCAGACTCTCAAAGTGCGGCGCTCGTCTGTAGCCATGCTCCGTATATGGTTGCGACCTACGCGCGGCCGCCCCCTGTCTTTGTACAGGGCAAAGGCTCATGGCTCTGGGACGTGGAAAATCGCAAGTATCTCGATTTCACAGCTGGTATTGCCGTCACGGCCCTGGGGCATTGCGACCCGGGCTTCACTAAAATTATGAACGACCAGGTAGCGTTCATTGTCCAGCCATGAGCGTGCTTGGGCCGGCCTTGACTGACATCATGAACCCCATTTTGCAGGCAAAAACGCTGGTGCATGCTTCAAACCTCTACTACAACCCCTGGACGGGAGCACTTTCGGAATTGCTGGTACAGAAGACACTGGAGAGCGGCTGCATGCATACGGCAAGCTCTGTTTTCATCTGCAACTCGGGCTCTGAGGCCAATGAGGCGGCAATCAAGTTTGCTAGGAAGGTGGGTAAAGTGGTGGATCCGTCGGGCAGCAAACACGAGCTCGTCTCGTTCGACAGGTCCTTCCACGGCCGCACCATGGGCAGTCTTTCGGCTACGCACAATCTCAAGTACCAGAAGCCCTTCTTGCCTATGGTGCCGGGCTTTAGGGAGGCCAAATTCAATGACATGGCGTCTATCTCTGACTTCGTGACGGAAAAGACGTGCGGTGTCATAGTCGAGCCTATCCAGGGTGAAGGTGGCGTGCAGATTGCTAGCGATGAGTTCTTGGTTGCCCTGGCCAAAAGAACTCGCGACGTTGGTGCTGTGTTGGTATACGACGAGATTCAGTGTGGCCTGTCGCGGACCGGCACCTTTTGGGCACACGGAAACCTGCCCAAGGAGGCCCATCCCGACGTGCTCACGACGGCCAAGGCGCTAGGCAACGGTTTCCCCGTCGGCGCCGTGATAGTCAATAAGCAGGTAGGAGAGAAAATTAAGGTGGGTGATCATGGGACGACATTTGGCGGCAACCCTCTGGCATGCAGGCTGGCGCACTACATGGTCTCTCAGTTGTCAAGGCCGGAATTACAAGCAGACGTGCTTGTTAAGTCGGAAGTCTTCCGGGACCGTTTCCGCAAGCTACAGGATCGATTCCCGGACCTGGTGGCAGAAGTCCGTGGCAGAGGGCTCATCTTGGGCCTGCAATTGACCCAAGATCCGGGCGCGATCGTTCAGGCTGCGCGCGAGAGGGGCCTGCTTGTCATCACGGCGGGTACAAACACATTGAGGTTTGTGCCGAGTCTGACGATTACGGTGGAAGAGATCAAGCAGGGCCTTGACATACTTGAGGATGCCATGGCCGCTACCCTCGTGTGACTCCTCTTCCTCTCTGTCGGTCTCTCTCTCTCATTCTCTTTATTCTTTCAGCTTGTCCTCGTGCATTCTTTAAAAGAAACGGGCGGAGGGAAAAAACAAAGGAGGGCAACATGCCTATCTCCCGTCCATCGTCAAACGCTTCCTCCCCCCTCCTCCCCCCGCTCATCTTCGGTCAGACGCTTTTCATGCGCGAATCCGCCTGACTAAAGCCTTCATACGCGTCCGTCGCCTTCCACGCTGTGAGCCGCCTAAATGCATGGATTGGAGTTTTCTACTGGCGCGGGGCCGAGCTTGCGTGTCGAGCGGATAGATGGCTGCGCGATGTACATACAAGTAGACTATACGCATCTCCCAAACACGAACATGGTGTAAATAATCAAAGTCGTGAGTTCATCAGACAACAAAAAGACTCATCTTCAGCTAGCCTCAGTGCGGTAACATAGCGTAGGCTGGCACGATTGAGTTAAGAAGGGCGGACTCGATCTAGTGGGGGAGGTCATCGAGATGATGATGCAAAGGGTCTAAGCTTGCGCTCCGATAAGCGCCCTTTCGCTCAGACGGGGCGAAATTTGATTTCCTTCAAACAGCTCGGAAGAGACTCCCATCCTCTCTTTTCTATCCTCTCCCTTCCATACGCAGCTTCGCCCACGTCACACGCGCTCGGCCGAGCCTTGCCCGCGCGCATTGCCTGTCGGCCTGCTCGCCTTAAAGCCATGCAATATATATAGAATATGTTTATGCCTCCAGACAGGCACTCTATCTTTGCGTGTGATGCGGCCGACATGTCTGAGTCGTCGTGAATTGCGTAGAACTCAGCAATTGGTCGTATCTCGTCGGTCAGGCCTCGTTGGCATGTCAACCCTTGAATCTGGCCAGCGCATCCTATATTGAATGTTAAGGCTGCGAATAGAGGTGTACATGGCGGCAACACAGCAGGGGCACGTACTTTGGTGGCCTTGGCGATACTCCGTGCCGTCAAGCCCTTCTCACCGGCTTGTTTGGAGTTGATGGCTGCCTCCTTGACAAGCCTGCACATAAAGGTGTCTTCAGGTCAGTCCGTTCATTGCATGCAGGTGGGCAGTAAAAGACGCACATATTCATAAACAAGACGTAATCGAGGAATATCTACGGGCCCATCAGCCACTCAATTCATCACACGTTGTCGCGTTGGAGCAAAGTAAGGTGGTACAGACGGTGACATCGGCATTTCTCTTCATGTTGAGGCCGGAGTGGGCCTTTGTGATCTTTTTGATCGTTGACTTTGGGTATGGTGCCTTTCCGAGGGCCATGTGTGCTCGCCTCACTCGACTCAGCTGGACAGTTTTACCTGTAACGCTTGGGCGAGGAAAACAAGCAGTAGTCGACAGGCGGCGTTTACTGGTGCAAATCTGGTAAGCCTAACCAACGAACAAGTGGAGAACCTGGCAGCCTAGCCAGCTTGGCATCGAGCCCGACCCAGCCAAGTCCCCTCGTATTCGTATTCATGTCCGGAATAACAGAAGCCGATAAGAAAGTGCGTCATCCGCACTGTAGCCCCATCAGCCTTCCGTCCATTAACTAAAATAACTAATAGTTTGTGGACAGGCTATTCACTTATGTGATGTTATTCGGAACGTAGATGAATTGTGGTTATTCTTGCACTAAAACTACTTGTATGCGGTGAACCTGTAAATAAGTTCACGTCCCGGATTATTGTTGTTCCGACTGCCGTGTGCATTAAGCCACGAGCGTGCCTCCAGTGCGCGTTATCTTCATAATTGGCTACACATAGTTGAAACTTTATCAAGCTTTGCCAGCGGCCGGCTGCTCGGCGCCACCCGGGCATGCAGAAATGCGATGTGACCTGAAAAGCCGCTGAATTATACACTGTGTGCGTTATATGAGTCCGCCTCAATCAGGGAACTGCAACGGCGCCGGAACTTGACTTGCAGTTTGAAGACCACAAAACTTACGCCGCTGCCTTGCTGGGTCAGCTCAACATGGCATCCATTGTGCAGCGTCGAATGGTGAGTAGTAACAGTACATTGCAGCCCAAGATGCCCCCTTTTTTTCACTCCAGTTGACGCTTTCCAAGTTGTCCAAGGAGGACGAGGGCGCGAGCGACGAGGTCCAAGTTCGTCGAGAGGATCAGGACAAAATCAACAAATTCAGTCGTTTGCATCAGCAGAAGTTGGCACTGGGAGAGGCGCTCAGCCTCAAGGTTGTGTGTTTGGCTTCTTCCCGTCCCTTTCCCCCGCCCCGGCATTGGCTGATGCGCATGGCCTGGGCAGAAGGAGAACGAGGAACTCGAAGACCTGTCGACCGAGCTGGAGCTGGCCGATGAGGACGAAAAGATCCGGTGGGCCAGTGCTACTGTTGCGTCTTGTCATTGTGCCAGAATTGGAAAGCTGATCAGGCTTGCCCTGCTACAGCTTCAAGATCGGCGACGCCTTCTTCCACATGCCTCTTGAACATGCACAGCAAATGCTGGAAATGTTGACAACCAAAGCCACCGAGGAGAAGTCGACTCTGGAGGACAAGATTGGCTTGGTCGATGAGGAAATGACACGGCTCAAGATCGACCTCTATGCCAGGTTTGGGAAACAAATCAATCTCGAGACTTGACAGCATCACTCACATAGCACGGAACCAACATTTGCCAACCTGAGATACTAGTCGAGGCATTCACTCTGCTTCGTGTATCGATCATCATGCTTGAGACGAAGAGGAGGCTTGCAGATGCACCCGGCCCGATGAATGGCGGACCCCCCCCCTCCAGGTCCCGAACCGCACAAG
>KB853291.1:16339-28808 GCA_000372705.1 Cerataphis brasiliensis yeast-like symbiont
CCCACCGGCCGGCCAGCCTCACGCCAGTTGCGTCCTGACTCTCCGGCGTACTACTTCACCTCGCGCGAAGCCCCGCCAGCAGCTCCCACGGCAGAAACTCACCGAGCATAGCCGCCATTCCCTCCTCCAACCCAGCCGCCCGTCCCCCCCTTTCCTGCATCCCTCCCTTCGCCGGCCATCATGGATGTCGCCACACCGGCCTCGTTCCCGCCGCTCGAAGAGCGCCCGCTGGGCAGGACAATCTGCCTCTTCGACGTCGACGGAACGCTCACGCCCGCCCGCCTGGTAAAAGAAAACTACCCGCCGCCACGAGCACCGCCCTGCAAAAGCGCGTTCCGCCTCGACTGACCCGTCTTCTCTGCCGCCGCCGTGCTGGTGGTGTTGCGTTGATGCGCTCAGTCAGCCTCGTCCGAGATGCTCGCGATGCTGCATGCCCTCCGCCAAAAGTGCGCCATCGGCTTCGTCGGCGGCTCCGACCTCGTCAAGCAGGAGGAGCAACTCGGCAAGCCGGCCGGCGTCCCTGTCACCTCCCTCTTCGACTTTTGCTTTTCGGAAAACGGCCTGACAGCCTTCAAGCTCGGTCAGGCTCTTCCTTCGGCCACCTTCATCGGCCATCTCGGCGAAGCGCCCTACAAGGACCTCGTCAACTTCTGCCTTCGCTACGTCGCTGACCTCGATATCCCCGTCAAGCGCGGCACCTTCGTCGAGTTTCGCAACGGCATGATCAATCTTAGCCCTATCGGCAGAAATGCCAGCGTCGACGAGCGCCTCAAGTTCGAGGCCTATGACAAGCAACACAAGATCCGAGAGCACTTTGTCGCCGCCCTCAAGGAGCGCTTTGCCCACCTCAATCTCACGTCCGTCGCCTCCAGATTTACTTACCCGTCCGCAGCACCCTCACTAACCGCCCTCCTCTTCTCTCTAGCTTTTCCATCGGCGGTCAGATCTCCTTCGACGTTTTTCCCAAGGGATGGGATAAGACCTATTGTCTGCGCCACCTCGAGAATGAGGCCAAGAAGCCCGGAGGTATCGACTACAAGGCCATCCACTTTTTCGGCGACAAGACGTTTGAGGGCGGCAACGACTGGGAGATCTACGAACATCCCGCCGTCACCGGGCACGCCGTCAGCGGCCCCGACGACACCATGCGCATTCTCAAAGAGCTGTTCCATGTCTAGCTAGACCCGACCTCAAAATAGCACAGAGCTGTCTAGAAAGTAGGATGCGGACTTGATCAAGTAGAGGGGCTGCTACTAACAGGTGATTGTCCGACGACCTCCGTCCCATGTCAAACAGGTATATTGAGGTGATACACAAAGTTGAAGCTGCCGTCGATTCCCGCTCATTTGGGCAGCTAGAAAGCGATAGCCATCGACGAATCCAAAGCGGCGTAAGAATCGTGAGATGAGTAGAACACGCAAGCGAACAACAAAAGAAGACAAAAGAAATGAATGAATAAGCGGGAAACAAAAGAGGTAAGGTATATGAAAGGTCGCCGTCATCGACCGCTCAAGGCGTCACTGACCCGCATGCTCGCTTTGACTCGCTTCCTTCACCGGCCATACTCCAGGTAGGGGATGATGACAGGCCCGTATTTGGTCGTCGACTGGAAAGCTCCGTCTCCCTGTACGACAAAGTCTACCGCCAGGCTGAGCTTGGGGAAACCCTGCTGCAGTTGCTGCTGCGGCGGCGACGGGCTCGGGCTGAAGGGCGCCCGGCTTGCGACCGCCTCTTGATCAAAGGCCACAAAGGCGGCGTAGTTGCGCCGGCCCATGAGCTTCCTCAGCTCGCGAGTGGCCCCGCTGGCGTCGGTATGGAATATCTCCATCATATCCTCCTTGGTGTCTGAGACTTCGTGCGTCGACCTATGGCCGTTCTGCGGCACGTACAGCGTCTTCTGGTTGTGCAGCAGCTTTAGCACGTAGCCGCCCTGCGGAGCGCCGACGATGGGCGACGAGATGATCTGGTACATGGTCTTGTGGTCGTTCGGGTGAGTCGGGTCGTGCACCAGGCCGGCCCCGGAAGCGTTGACGTCTGCGCCGCCTCTCGGTCAGTACAAGCTCACATACAAGATGCCGCGGGCGAAACCGACCTCCCGAGAGAAAGGTCATCCGGATGCCCTTTTGCTGGGCGATGCCCTGCAGAGTGCGGATGAAATAAGTCCGCTCTAGATCTTTGGTCTCGTGCGTCCACATGTCCTTCAAAACCTCTTGTATGTCCAGCTCGCCAAACTGGTTAAGGACGTTGCCCATTAGGCCCGTCTTGCCCACAGCTTTCTTGACGTGTGAGAAGCCCTGGGCGACGACTTCTTTGCCGCCGACGACGCCGGCAACGGAGCTGGTGACCTTGCCCAGTATGTTGTATATCGTGTTGACGGCTTTCTTGCCTGCCGCCATTGTGTTTGCAAGACTCTCGACCGTATCGAGCCTCGGATAGATGAGCGGCACCGAGACCATCCAAATGACGTGCTGGACACTGGGGGGCAGCGTCGCCGCCCTGGGGAAGATGCCCTGGTAGGTCGGCCCGGCCATGACACGAGCCTGCGTCCTCTCGGAACGGCAGTCTGGGCCGACAACGGCGACCGCTGGACCCAGAAACTTGACAAAGTGCCAGCCGGAGCCGGTAATGGTGAAGATGTCCTGGTCGGTGCTGACGTTGCGCATCATTTCCGTTGTCGTGTGATGTTGGAACAAAAGATACATGTCCGTGGCGACGCGGCCGATGTTTTTGAACATGGGCGATGTCTGCATGTAGGCGGGATAGGAGCCGTAGCCATCAAAACTGACGCACGGCCTAGTCAGCAGGCGGTCATTGACGGGTGTGTCCATGATCAAGGCGAGGGGCCGAGCCCGGAAACTCACATGTCATGGTCATTGATTTGCAACACGTGCGGGATCTGAGCGAAAGCTTCCCTCAGGAAAGGTTGGTCGAAGTGGCTCGTGTAGAAATGGAAATAGGCGTGGGCCACGTCCTCTTCGTGGCGTGCCGTCCACAGGGCGCTCTTTTTGTTGTCTCTGCCGCTCATAGCCAACCACTGCCTCAGCAGAGGCACCTCTTTCCACAATCTGTCGCCGTAGATTTGATCACCGAGGCCGAGCTGGACGTGGAAGCCGCCACAGTCGATGTTCTTCTGCAGCACGTCCTTCCACATGAAGCCCACGCCGCCGAGCCGGGCCCTGTCGTTTTGGGATGTGCTGGCTGCGAAGTCATTTGCGGAGTGGGCAATGAACCTCCAGCCGGTCTCATGCCGGCCGGCCACAACGAACTCGTAGCGCGTGCACCCAAGGTGTGAGGTGACGGCGTAGGTCCACCTCTCCGTACCCCCCTCGCCCATTTGCAGGTCCAGCTCATACCTGTAAAAGGTCCAGCGCCGGTGAGTGTGCATGACGCGAGGTTGCAGCTGCCTCGGGTTGGGCGAGAGGTCGACACTCAGATGAATGTGGATGGTTGGGGGCTGCGGCGCGTCCGTGATGACCAGTATGCTGCCGTACCAGATGCCCTTTTCGACGTCCATATTAAGGTATCTTAGGTAGGGGCCAAAGTAGACACCATTCGTCGGTTGGACTCGGTACATATCGATGCCGGAGCTCCGTGGAGGACCGGAGAAGCCAGCAGCCGAGGGCGCCTGGGACGTGGCAACGCTCATGATGCTCTCGGCATAGCCAGGGGTGTGGGACGAGAAAATGGGCGAGACCATGGGCTGTTTTCCGAACAAGGGTGTGCTCAAAGGGTTTCCGTAGGTCGAGGCAGTGGGCGACAGAGGAGCCTGTTCATGCTGGATGGGATTGGGGCCCTTGGGAAACTCCCACTGGGTTGCTTGCGTTGCTAGATGAATGTAATAGTATTGGCCCGAGTTTTGGTCGAGGTGGGCTATCCAGCCCTCGGGCAAAGGCGGCGGCGAAGCCGGCGTCGGGACCTCGAGAGAACTGGTTGAGGCCGGCTGGCTGACATGGGTGTTGGGCTGAGGTCGAGGGTCATTGGCAAATGCAGGGTGTCCGGGGTGCTGAAGCGCCGGAGAGGCCAGAGCCGTAGCCGCTGGGATAGACGTAGGTTTGCTAGGCGGAGACAGCGAGGCAGCCGATTGTGTGCTTGCAAGTCTTTGTGTCTGCTGTTGAGGGCGTTGTTTCTCCTTGAGATATGGAGAGCCCCCGTTGAGGTTGAGGATTGAATAGGCGGGAGGCGGCGTCTTGGTGCCCATGCGCTGGAAGTCCTGCTCCAGGACACTGACCTGGAGGGCCGACTGCGGAGGCGGGCTGGAGACTGGGCGAGCGGATGCGGCGCTCGAGACGGGGTTGGATCCTTGGTAGACGGTGGGAGGACCAGCGGGCGCTTGACCCGGTACCTCGGTGGGTGTCCAAGGCCGTTGGATATGAGGAGGCTGGTTCGTATACTGGGCCAATCTCTGCATAGCGGTGGCATTGTGGACCGGAGGATGGTGCATGCCGTCAAGTATGGGGGCGCTAGAGGTGCCGAAGGCAGCATATCGGGCCTCAATGGCGTCGCTGGGCACCGCTCCGAGCTCAACAACGGGCGTTTCCGGCGAAGGTGGCGAGCTACGAGTAGCTCTTGTCGTCGAGTTGGAGGCTGTCGAAGCAAAGCGATTGACGCGTTGATCGTCCGTCTTCGCATCGTGGCCCGAGTACAGGCAGTGCGCACCGTTGAGGGCTAGGGGCAAGGTGGTAGGCGGGGGATAATACGTCTTAGTCTGGTAGCTTGGACAGCTGGCACTGGACGCAGGCGGCGACCGTCCTCGGAGAGGCCTTGCAAAGAGCCCTTGATCGGAGTCAGGGCTCGACGGGGAATTGATGATGACTTTGGGAGAGGTTCCTCTTCTCTCTGCTAGTCCGAGGCGCTTCTCGGGTGGGGTAGTATCTACGCGCGGACTCGGGTGGGCGGAGACCGAACTGCCAAGCTTGGAAGGAGTCGTTTCGCGGACATGGTCGTCGTCGGGAAATGGCAGGGGAGTGGTTGAGCTCGAGGCGCCGGGAGGCAGCGGGTAGCTCGACTTGGCGGAGGCGGAGGTGGACGGACGACGGGCGACTTGCTCCGGGCTCCGGGGCTTGAGGATGCGCAGGGGCCGGACCGTAGGGCTGTCAGCAGGAGCGGGATTGCTGAGAAACATTTCCTCCTCAGGCAAGCCGCGGCTGGACTCCATGACGCAGATCCGAGTGCGCGCTCAGTCGACCGAGAGGGGCAGCGGCTGAGGCTGGCAGGCTGAGAGGGAAAAGAGAGAGCGAGACCAAGGAGGAGCAAGTGAAGCCGAGGAAAATAGAGGGGGGTTTAAGGTCGAAGGCGCAAAGAGGGGGCAGCGGAGAGGGGAGAATGCAAAGAAGAGAGGGAGGAAGAGAAAGAAAGTTGAAGCTGAACACGAGATGCATGCGTCCAAGGCAAGAAGGGGCGAGGGACCGCTGGGCGGCAACGGCCGGCCTCTAAAAGTCGACAATAAGGCAGTGGCTCTAGCGGGAAGGCCAGCGGGAAGGCCAGCGGCCCGGTCGGCCTCCCGCCGCGCCGATTGGTCGCTGCCAGGCGGCTGTAAGCGCCGCCGTCGGGCTGAGGGCGATGCGAATTGACGGCATCGGCGGCCGAGAGAGGGGCATTCCAAGGCAGCAAAAGAGCAAGCTGCCATCGAGCGACGGTCAAAACAAGGCCGATGCCCTGGTGCTCTCATGGTTGCTTAGTTACAGGCAATCAGGGTACCAGCCCTCGTCGCACCCCAGTGTGCCCCGCAGAACCCTGTGATGCGCGCTCTTCTAACGAGCGAGCCCTCACCAATCATATTGTTCGGAACATTGAATTACCGCGCCGATACAACGCTCCTCTAAAGTGCCGAGCACGCTCTTTACGCGTCTCCCTTGCAGCGAAGGCACGACTAGATCCTTCGCTCGCGCCCCCTATTTCGCTTCGTCCGTCCGAGTTTCAGCCCACGGCCCAAACATGGCGCCGGTTTCCGATAGGACTTCTGCAAAGAAGCAACAATCTTTGACATCCTTCTTCACCCCAAAGACCGTCAATGGGTTCGCCGCGTCGTTCGAGAAGCAGAATCGCACAAACGACGACGCCCAGTCCCGGAAACGATGCCTCGACAGTGCCGCCGCCGCCGAGCCAGAACCCGCAGCCAAGAAGGCCAGGGCCGCCCCCCCGCTGACCGAGATTTCGCTGCCCTCGGCTACCGCAGACTCTGTGCCCCGACCGACTCGTGCCGACCGCTATAAGTACGACACCTCTGCTTCTATCTCTGCCGCCGTTCCCGAGCCCGACGGCGCCGAGGACGACGCTACGAGGCGGAGCCACGACGAGCTACACAGGCGCTTTGTAAAAAAGCTGTGTCATCCCGACGCCTTGCCTCAGGTCCTCCGACGACGTCCCGATGATGTGCCCGCTCAGGACGACGCTGACCCGGACGACGAGTCGCCGGCATCCGCCAAGACCAAGAAGAAAGCCGCCAAGTCGACGAAGCTGACACCCATGGAGGTCCAATTCCTCGACATTAAGAGGAATCATCTTGACACTATACTCATCGTTGAGGTTGGCTACAAGTTCCGATTCTTCGGTGAGGATGCGCGAGTCGCTGCCAAGGAGCTGAGTATCGTCTGCATACCCGGCAAGTTGCGATACGACGAGCGTGCGTTGCGTCTCCCCTAACCTGCTAGTTGACCGGCTCCTCACACTAGCATCCTCCGCTGACGCTCATTCCAGATCCGTCCGAAGCCCATCTCGACCGCTTCGCTTCCGCCAGCATTCCGGTTCATCGCTTGTCGGTGCACGCCAAGAGGCTTGTCGCGGCGGGCTACAAGGTCGGCGTCGTTCGCCAGGTTGAGACGGCCGCACTGAAAAAAGCCGGTGACAATCGCAACGCTCCTTTTGTCAGGAAACTCACAAGCATCTACACTAAAGGCACCTATATCGACGAGAACGGCGAGCTGGACCAGCCAACCGACGGCGCTCCCTCGGGTGGATACCTCCTGAGCATCACTGAGATGCAGGCCAAGGGCTCGGGGACGGATGAGAAAGTCGACGTTGGCATCCTTGCCGTCCAGCCTGCCATGGGGGACATCATCTATGACTCCTTTGAGGACGGCTTCATGCGGAGCGAGCTCGAAACGAGGCTATTGCACATAGCACCATGTGAGTTTCTCATCGTCGGCGACCTCACCAAGGCTACCGACAAGATGGTCAAGCACCTCTCCGGATCCAGTACCAACGTCTTCGGCGATCGCTGCCGCGTCGAGCGGGTGCCCAAGAGCTCGACCATGGCCGCAGATGCCTCGTCGCATCTTGCCAACTTCTACGCCCACCGGCTCAAGCACGCTGCCCAGAGCGAGGTGGCTGCTGCCCTTCTCGACAAGGTCCTGAAGCTGCCCGAACCCGTCACCATCTGCTTGTCGGCCATGATTGACCACATGAAGGAGTACGGGCTGGAGCACATCTTTAACCTGACAAAGTACTTTCAGAGCTTCAGCACCCGCTCGCACATGCTCATCAGCGGCACCACCCTCGAGAGCCTCGAGGTCTATCGTAACTCCACAGACCACTCCGAGAAAGGCAGTCTGTTTTGGGCGCTCAACAAGACGGTCACGCGGTTTGGCCGCCGCCTGCTCCGGAACTGGGTTGGCCGCCCCCTGTTGGACCGAGACCGACTAGAGCAGCGGCTCGCTGCAGTGCAGGAACTCGTTGACAAGCAGTCGACGCCGCCCGTCGACGAGCTGTCAAACCTGCTCGCCTCCATCAAGACCGACCTGGAGCGCAGCCTCATTCGCATCTACTACGGCAAGTGTACGAGGCCGGAGCTCGTGTCAGTCCTTCAGACGCTACAGAGGATCGCGACCTATTGCTCGACCGCCAGGGCGTCGTCGTTCGAGTCGACGCTCCTCACTTCGGCCATCGGCACGGTCCCCCAGATCCTCGCCTCCGTCGTCTCCTACCTCGAGCGCATCAACCTCGCGGCGGCCCGCAAGGACGACAAGTACGGCTTCTTTCGCGACCAATACCAGACCGAGGACATGCAAGATCACCAGCTGGCCATTGCGCATGTTGAGCATGAGCTGGACGAACACCGGTCCTTGGCGGCCGACGCCCTCGGCAAGAGCACGCTCGAGTACGCCACCGTGGCCGGCATCGAATTTCTCATAGAGGTGGCCAATAGCAACATCAACAAGGTGCCGGCCTCGTGGAGCAAAATCTCCGGCACCAAGAAGCTCTCACGTTTCCATACACCCGACGTCCTCCGCCTCATCGCCGAGCGCGACCAGCATCGCGAGGCGCTCGCAGCCGCCTGCGACAAGGCCTTCCACGACCTGCTCACGGAAATCGCCGCCGACTACCAGCCGCTCCGCGATTCCGTCGCCGCCCTTGCCAGCCTCGACTGCCTCCTCTCCCTGGCCAAGGTAGCGGCCCAGCCTGGCTACAGCCGACCGATTCTGCTGCCCGACAGCACCGAGCCGACCATCGCCGTCGCCCAGGCCCGCCATCCTATGGCTGAGCGCATGCTCGAAACGGCGTACATCCCCTTCACCACCACCCTCGCCCACCCCTCCCCGCTGGCCCAGTTAGTGACGGGCCCCAACATGGGCGGCAAGTCGTCCTTCGTCCGCGCCTTCGCCCTTGTCGTCCTGCTCGCCCAGATCGGCTCCTTCGTACCGGCCGACTCGCTGCGGTTGGCGCTCTGCGACGGCATCCACACCCGCACCGGCGCCCACGACAACCTATTCGTCGGCGAGTCCACCTTCATGGTTGAGCTCTCCGAGACGGCCCATATCCTGCGTGCTGCCACGCCTCGCAGCCTCGTCATCCTCGACGAGCTCGGCCGCGGCACCAGCACTCACGACGGTGCTGCCATCGCCCACGCCGTCCTGCACCACATCGTCGCCCACTCTCGCTGCCTCACCCTCTTCATCACCCACTACCAGCACCTCGCCCGTCTCGCCCACGGCCTGCCCGGTCTCGAAAACGTCCACATGAAGTTCGAGGCTACTGAGGGCCTCGACGGCCACGAGCACATCACCTTCCTCTACGAGGTCCGAGACGGCGTCGCCCACAGATCCTACGGTCTCAACGTCGCTCGCCTTGCCCGTATTCCCAACAACATCCTCGACGTTGCCGCCCATCAGTCCAGTCAGCTAGAGCTCACCATGCAACGACGTCGACTGACTAGCGCCTGCCAACTCTTAGCCCACATCCTCGTCCGTGACGACCCCCATCAACTGGAGCAGCTCGTCACTAGCATCGAGCAGCTGTGATCTCCAAGCCTGATGTTATTCATGCCATAAATCTTCGCTTCACTACGCTCATTCTGTGGCCGCTGTGTACAGGTATACCTAAGCGCTTGCCTCATCGAGTTTGATCTCTAGGTTAGAATGGGTTCAGGAGACAGTTTGACCTTTCTCATAGAATCCATGCACTAATTTCAACGCTGGCTTCCTTGGTGTGAAATCACGTCAACCAAAGATTACCACTGACTCCCTGACTATTATCAATATCCACTTCTGCCCTCACAATCCATCCACCGGTTTTGTAAATATGCTGCTAAACCACATCCCCCGACATCCCTGACCAACACCATCCTATATACATTGCCTAGGCGAAGTCAAACGCCTCACTGCACACAAATCTCCTTTTGCGTAGCCTTGATGCTGCAAAATCATACTTTGTTATAACGCACGACGCATTCCGAAAGAACAGTTCCGTATCAAGAGGAAAAAAGAAATTTTGCGAGAAATAAATAAGAAAACAGGGGGCAAACAACAGAAAATGAAGAATGAAGCTCAATAAAACAATTAAATCTTGTAGTGCGGGCTCATCACCTTTCAAAATAACGATGGCATTGCAACCTGCCCATCGTGACCTGCCGCCCAATGCTCTCTGATATCAATGGTGATCGATGTGTGCCCATGAACCCCGGGTAAATAAGCACAAGAAACCTTCCGCCCACAATTCGCAGGTTACGATCGTTCATGGCCTTCGCGCGCGCCTTCAAAGGAATAAAATTCAGGAAAAGAAAAAAAGGCAAAATAAACAATTAAAACAACTGCTCATGTTCCGGAAGGTCCCGTCCATAATCGTGAACGGGCTTCCAGGTTGAATTAATCTCGAAGACTGAATTAAGCGGCACTCGTTGATTCCATACCTTGGCATTACGAGAAACCAAGCTTATAAATCGAAAGGATAGCGAGCATCAGATGTCCAGGTCTTCGCCCAGATCTTCTTCAATATCGACACCGTTTCCCGGAGGATGCGAATCCCACAACCCATCCACGGCGAAGCTAGTGGGTTTGATTTCGCCTGAGTGGCCATTATTAATGTCTTCGCGAATCTGCGACTCTATCTTTACGCTAGTGTCTGAGGCGTGTCGCTCTTGTTCGCAGGGATCAAAGCCGCTGTCTCGACCTCGGTTGATCGGCGTAAAGTTCAACGAGCTTAGATTCTGGCTCGAATGTGCCTGGCCATATGGAGGGTAAAACATTCGATCATGGGAGAAGAGAGAGTTTGATTCGGATAAAGCCAAGAACGGGGAATTACACAAGGAGTCGCCATTTGCAGAGGAGTACTCTCCATGCTTGGGAAGGGGTTGATTACTGGGATTAAGACGAAAAGCGTCCTGGGACACGGTGCCAAAGTGAGTGTTAGCATTGAAAGAAAGCCTCGACGAACTGCTGTACATGGACGTGTCGTGGATACCAAAGGGACTCTCGACAGTGAGCGAATCTGAGACGGAGTCAGAATGCCGCCGCAGGCTCCAAGGTTAGCGAACAGTCCTATCACTCACCAAATGCCATGTGGCCACCATGACCAAAATATCCGTGGGATTTGTTTCTTCCCTGATGAGATTCTCGCGTAGACAGAAGGTGTAAGGATATATCTCCATCCAAAGGAGTAGGCGATACAGCATTCGAGCGAGAAATCGAGCTCTGACTTTGGACACCGAGTCGCTCTCGCGATTCATACCTGGTTGAAACTAAGCTCAGAATTCGCCGGCAGGAGGGCGTTGAAGCTGCATACCTTTGGCTTTGGGGTGTGGGTGTCGCAAATGAGCGACCCTCAAAAATGCCTACCTCCGTCAGATATGGGTCGAGAGCCGGAGCAAAAAGCGTACCAGAACCTTCATCGTCTGGAAAGAAGCCGTGTCCATGTCCGAAGGCTGGCAAGCATGAACTTTCGTCACAATGAGGGTCACGGTCACAATTCAATTTAAGTTGCGGCACTCGGTTGGGCTTGGCCAGATTATTGCGGCCCTGTCGTCGGTTTCCGCCACGAGGAACGTTGACGGATAGCTCCGCCAGCGCCGCCGATCTTTTACGTTTAGGCCTCAGAACCTTTTTCGGAGTCTATAGATTGTCAGCCACATGGACGAATGGTGAACACTGTCTGTTGTTTACCTCCTCTTCCTGGCCAGGTATGGGGCGAGGAGCTGTCATACACTCCTTTGACCCTCTCCACTTCGAGGTCGGGCGTCATGACCACTTGCGTAGGCTCAATGCCTTCTGATATCCTCCGCATCTTTTCAATGACAGAGTTGGGCTTGCGCTGATTGCGGGTGCGTTTCATGTCCTCGTTGGCAAGATCCATCTTGCCCATACCCGGCCAGATTTGACCCTTTAGTGACAGCATGTCATTGCCGGCAAAGAAGTCATCTTGGATTTCGCAATCATTTTCAGTCGTGGAAATTCCCGAGACGAGGGGAAAATCCGGAGGGAATGCCGGTTCAGGTTTGACGGTGGTGGAATTGGCCATGTGCTTCGTCTCGCGCTTCGCCTGTCTTGTTTCAGTAAGGCCATCTTTCAAATGCTATGGCCTCGATTGACTCGATTAAGTGGTCCACGAACCTTGAGCGACGACGTCAGTGGAGTTGCTCCTCGGGTACGTCTAATTTTGGCGGCCTCCTTCAGTTGCTTGGCCCTCATTCGCTCGACCAAAAGAGCTTCGATACCGTTGTCCTTGTACCACTGCTCGTAATCGTCCATGATCGCAACAGCTGCCGCATCCTGATGGGTTCTGAGCCTGGTCTGTGTCTCATGGTGGAGATGGCCCTTAGAGGCAATGTGTGTCAACAGGTGTGACACGTCGGAGAAACGCGGTGTCTCGGGACACACGGTGCAGAGTAGGGGTATTTGCTTCGTAGTTGAGGTAGGCGTGCTGCCTCTCATGACGGCCAACGACGCCATAGCCTGTGTGATGACGCGTCAGCCATCGTTACGCCTCGACAGAGCATGGCGATCATGAGGCCTGTGACTGGGAGCATGAACTGACGAGCAGCGATGGAACCCTGAAGTCGCGGCAGACAGGCTTGATTAAACCAAGCAACAGGAAGGGAGCAACAGACTGGAGCAAGGAGCAGTGGAAGAGAGCAATGAAGCAACAGGGGAGGTGGCGGGTAGTTGAAGCTGCTGGGAAAAGAGCAACTCGTCGGGTGTGAGGGCCGAAAAGAAGACGGGCACGGCCAGCAGAGAAGAGACTCTGAAAGCACAGAGGGGGG
>KB853292.1:7879-22535 GCA_000372705.1 Cerataphis brasiliensis yeast-like symbiont
TTGCCGTTTGACATACATGGCGGACGATGGTGATTCATGGCTGGCCAACTGCTCCGTAGTGGAGGGGTAGTCACGCGGTAGACGAGCTGTCTAACAAGCTGGACCGTAGAGAAGAGGACGATGAGGATGACGCTGACGTTGACGCTGCTGAGGCTCACGTTCCGCACCAAAGGATTATTAAGTTATCATTTATCAGTTATGCCGACGCCCAGCGTGGCGCGGCATTGTGCACTGTGCATATTCGCCACCTCGCATAATACCTGCACAGTGCTGCTGGCCTGCTTAATCCATCTTCACGGCTGATTCGCACAGCCATGGCCCTCTCGCATGCGAGGTTTTTGTATGACGACTTATTCGACTCAACCGCAGGGGTGGGGGATGTAGGAGGCTAGGGCCGGCAGGAGAATCACACGAGATTCCAAAGACGACAAGACTTGGATGCCTCTCACGACGCTAAGCTAGCCTGCAAGGCCCGCAGGGCCACGAGCGAGAGATAGGATACAAGGACAAAGCCTCAACGTTGCCCTTTCAGCCCCATCCATCTACGAGGAATATTACCCGTAGGCTTGAGAGGTGTCCGCTATTTCCAAGCCTTCGCAAGAGGCCTTCATCCCCAAGCCCCAGCCTCCTCTGCTAATTCAACTCATGTGCGGCTTTGACGGCCGTCGATTTGCCGGTGTCGATGACAACCGCAGGATCCTCCGGGTTTCCGTTCCGACTAGCCTCGTTGCCTCGTTTCGTCACAATCGTCGCTCTGCAATGCCGTCAGTCAGCCCGCCGCATAGCCTCGAGCCTCGTCGGCGGCACTCACTTCTCCGGCTTGACGTCGACAACCTTGCCCTGAGGTTGCCCGGCGCCCCAGTTCCAGCTCGCGGTATCGCCGACCTTGGGCCGGTCATTTGACGCATCCGCCGCCGCGTCACCATCGTCATCACCTTGCTCGTAGTCGCCATCCGCCTCTGCCTTTTCTTCCACGTCTTCCTCTTGTTCGCCCTCGTCTGCATCCTCCTCCTTGCTCGTGGCATCATTGGAAGTGCTGTTGGCTTTGGCTCCGTCGCCGCCGTTCTTGTGGCCTGCCTCTTTATCATCGCCACCCGATTCGCCCTTGTCCGTTTCCCTCTTCTTGTTGGGTGAAGCATTAGTATGAGATGCTTTTCGCTTGTCGCCGGCCGACGTTTCCTCCGCCGCCTGCTCCTTCGAGCCATTCTCAGCCAAGGACTTGCTGTCTGGGCGTTTTTTGAGCATGTCGTGGTCCCAATTCTTCAGCGAAGCATATGATTTTGTCTTCTTCACTTCCGATGCCGACTTTTCGCTGTTTGCCTCTTCTTCTTGGGCGAGGTGCCGCTTGCTGTTGTTGACAGATCCTTCAGTACAAGGTTGTTGGAGCTTGGCCCGGCTATCCAGTAGGCTTACCAGTACGACACGACTTTCCTCATGTGCTGGATTTGATCTTTGGTATACTTCTCGGCTTCCTTTTCCGGATTCGCCTCGAGGATGGCGACCATCTTGCGTCCGCTGTCGTGCCCAAAAGACTCGCCTGCCTCGTCATCTTTGGCCCATCCGGCGCTTTGGGAGTCGGCCGATTTCAGCCAGTCTTGGAGCTCCGACACTGTCATGTTGACAATGTCGTTGAACTCTTCGATGACGGTCGCCTCGTCCTTCATGGTGATAGGTCAGCAATGATCAAGATAGTGATAGATCTAGAAATAGTGAAGCTCGACGGTTCACAAGTTTCCAAAGCTTTTGTCTGCTGCCGAGTGCGCCCGTTTGCCGTGAGTTCGATGGGAGCTGTAGATTTGCTCCGAACAAGGTCCCTTCTCCCTGGCTTTGACCCAGCACACTTCCGCCTACATAGTGACTTGGTACAAACTGGACTACGGCGGCAAAGCAATTAAATGGCGTTTTCAGAAGCGTCGCTTCGTCTTGCCCAGCGAGCGGGAGGAGTGCGGGGTTGGGACCTCGGGAGAGCTTGTCTTTGAGCTGAGACATGGACTTTGTTCTTGGTGCGGCCGAACAAGCAATGATAAACCCAACTGCAATACATCCCAGACAATCAAGCGAGTACGGTACGTCGTATTTTCGGTACATCGCGACCGGGACTTTTCTGTTGGCCTGTTGAACTACTTTGTACTGTGTATGCAGGCACATACATCATGGCGCCACGATCCATCGAGCGACATCGATCGGGATGAGCAGCTCGATATGAGATGCCTGGCAACGGCTCATGCATGCCCTGCCACCAATCAGCAGGGACTAGTCGATTTCGGAATTGCCAAGACGCCGGCAGCCAGCCAAACACCCGCCTGTATTTGGGCCATTGTCAACGACTGGCTGGCCTTTCGTTTGCTGGGGCATCTGTCCACCTTGCTCTCGTTGCCTTCAACAAAACCCAGGCTAGCATTCTGTAGACGACGACGCAGGCAGTTAGTGCCGCCGCGTTGACGGCCGGGTCGGCCTTGAGCTTGTACAGCTCGAGTATCTGGTCGCCCGCATCGATCGGACAGGTGCCGTCAGGGAGCCGCTGCGTTCCGATACAGTCGAAGGCGATGCCGCCTAGGGCATAGGGTGCCATGACGCGAGTTGCGTACCGCAAGGGCGACAGATAGTTGAGGGCTTGGAATAGCCTAGGCATGTCAATCGACAGCAAGCCCGTCGTGACCGAGGCCATGACAAGCAGCACGCCCATCATGTTGACGGCGAAGCCTCTACGCCGGGAGAGCGAGCTGAACACGATGCCCATACTTTCCCCGCACGAGAGGGTGGCGAAAGAGGTCAAGACACATACGAAGAACATGGTGGCTGTCCGCGGCAGTCTCGCGGCCAGGACGGCTAACGCGGCGAACACTAGGCTGCTGATGATTTCGAAGGGCACTTCGACGAGCGTGTACGAAGCCAAGAAAGCGGCAGCGCCGTACGCCTCGTCATCGTTCTCATGGCAGAAGGTGTCGCGCTCAGCCGAATACACGGTCATGTTTTGCAGCAGACCGACAACGTACAGGGCCCCCAGTTGCTGTATGGACCCGATCCAGTTTCGCACGTGGTAATAGTCGGTCTGTAGTGGGGAGAGGAACAGGGTCAGGACCGAGGTCAGCACGAGAGCTTTGATGGCGCGGGCGACCATCAGCTTGGGCTGCCGACGCGTGTTGACGACTGCTCGGTGGACAAGTACCGGAAAGGCCGCCCAGAAAGAGGCCGGCTTTCGGACGAGCGCGCCCAGCTCGGCCGGCGCCGAAATGATCGTTTTGTCGTGTGATCGGATGGTAAACGACGAGGGCCTGAGGCTCGCATGCGCACTGCCCATGTGCGACTCTGCCATTATCATTTTTCTCTCTGTTCGATCTTCTGCTTCACGCTCCGTGCTTGCTGTCTCGATGGTGTCGCCTTCCGTCTCTTCAACTTCCGGGATGTCTTCCAATCGACTGATGATTTTCTCGAGCGGGCGGTGCTCATAGGCCCTCCAGCCTTCGATCAAATTGACCACTCTTCCTCGCGACACCACCTCTTTTTCATCGCGCTGTAGGTCGACGGTCACCAGGTCGAGAGCGAAGTCGGCCGGGTTCGTCTGTGGCGGGCATTCGTGGCCGTGTTTACTGAGGTATCCGAGCATCTCGCCCGGGCGACCGGCGAACACGGTCGCGCCTCCGTGGGCAAGCAGCAAAAGCGTTCCGAAGCTTTGGAAGAGGGCCGAGCGGGCCTCGTGAATCGTCAAGACGATTGTGCGGCCTTCGCTGGCCAAGCCTCGAAGGCATTCCATGATGGAGCTGGCCGTGAACGCGTCGAGGCCCGAAGTGGGCTCGTCGAGCAGAAGGTTGCGGGCATCAGCCAGTATTTGCATAGCGATGGAGACCCGCCGCCTCTCGCCTCGAGAAATCCCCTTGGTCACCTCGTTCCCCACCAGAGTGTTGGCGCAGCCCGCTAGGCCCATAGCCGTCACGACTTCGTCCGCACGGCGGCTCTTGGCTGCGTCGCTCATGAAGGAGGGTAGGCGTAGGCGGGCAGCGAACTGAAGTGTCTCGCGCACCGTCAACGATGGCAGGAGCCCGTCGTCGTCCTGACTGACGCACGAACGCACAGAACGAATCACCGACTTGGTGGGCACGGCGCCGTTCATGGTGATGGTGCCGAATGTGCGGTATTGCCTGCGAGCTGAGTTACGCAAGCGAAGTGCCACCGCCTTAAGCAACGATGTCTTGCCGCTGCCCGAAGGACCCATGATGACGTTGAGGACGCCGGGCAGGAAGATTGCGTTTGTCGGCTCCAAAATCGCCTTACGATGTTGCCTCCTGCCGGAGAGCGATCACCCGTCCACTTGTAGGCCAAAGTTGTCGAGCCCCAACTCGACGGTTCGCACGTCTTCGAGCAAGTGAGATGCCATTTTTTCCTTGCCGGCAGACAGGTCGGTGTTTTCGGTACGGCCACGCACAAAATCCCTTTCAGGCTTGGAGATGTGCAGTCCAAACGTTGAGAGAATGCAAAATAAGATAACAAAGGCTGCCATGGCGATGATGGGGCGCGCGACCCAGTCTTGCGGAAATCCAAGCGACTCCATCACGTATGCACCAGTGTAGTCGACGCAGCCAGGGCTATATGGATCGTCCGAATGTGGGCAGTCGTAGAAGCTGCCTTGAAACTCGTTGCCGGCATATGCGCCCATGGTGTAAAACTTCAATCTCTGTCAGAGCGGATTCCTACAGCCCTGCAAAGGAGCTCAACGAGGTCTCACCGAGTACGTGATCCATTTGAGCCATCTCAGGTATATGGGTATGGTATTGCTCTGGATGAACATGCCGCATGTCAGAGTCTGCAGGATGGAGACTACGTTCGCAATCAGATTCGCGCCAGCAAAGTGTCTCGATGCCGCGACGCACGTCATGGCGCAAGTGACGGAAAGATAATGGTTGAGGAGGGTAATAGCAAAGTAAACGAAGAACTGGTTGACATCATGCTCAAAGCCGGCCATGAAGTAGGTCAAGGTCGAGAACAGGAGAGGCACCAGCACGTCCTGAGTAGGCAAATGCGCCAGCCGGCGAGACAAGACGAACGTGAGGGCATCGACGCACTTGTCCGAGTGCTCGCAATCAAAGGTTGCGATATCACCTATCATGCGGTACACTTCAAGGATGAGCACCAAGTAGCCCTGCAGACCGGCGACTGTATATAGAGCACCTTGCCGCGACACAATGCCAGCTTTATCTTTTCCGAGGGCAAAGAACAGATAACCTATGATGAGACCCATGACGATGGATTCGATTATAGAAGTCATCATGCTCAGAGGATCTCGACACGTCACTTGGAACGTGCGGTTGGTGAGGATTGCAAGCTGATGGGAGAAGCCGCCGCGGTTGGCGGCCCTCGAGGTTCGCTTCCTGTGCTGCGCGTCGGGGACTTGGGAAATCGGGGCAAATTGCGCGCAACATCGTGAGCGCCAGGCGGCTTTGAGGCACTCGGCGCGCGTTTTGCTCTGTTGCTCCAGCTCTGGGGTTCGATTGTCCACTGCAGTGATGTCAACGACGTAGTCGGCGGGATTTATGAAAGGCGGCAGTTCGAAGCCGCGTGCTTTGAACCACGGCAGGCAGTCAAGCCTGGTACCCGAGTAGACCGGGCTGCCCTGGGACAGGACAACGAGGTTGTCAAGCAGGCGCCAAATCTCTGACCGGGGTTGGTGCATGGTCATGATGACAGTCCTCCCCTTTCGGGCTAAGCCTTGGAGGAGACGTACGAGCTGAAAGGTATCCGTGGCATCGAGGCCCGTCGTAGGCTCGTCTAGAAATAGGACGGATGGGTTCGTAAGTAGTTGCACCCCGATCCTGACCCGTCTCTTCTCTGCTCTGGAGCAGCCTTGACTTTGGAAACCGCCGACGCGCGTGTCGGCACAGCCGCCCAGTCCCAGCTCGTGAATGACGTGTTCAACCACCCGTGACCGCTCATGTGAGGATGTGGCCGGTGGCAGCCTCAGCTTTGCCGCGTATTGGAGCGTTTCCCGAGCTGTGAGCGACGGGAGCAAGGTGTCCCGCTGCGGGACGTAGGCGTGTCGGACATTGTCTACGCCGGACCGGCCGTTGAAGGTTATCGTGCCCTCGCGCTTCGCCCTTGGGTCGGTAAGCCTCTCGGCCAAGGCATGAACCAACGTTGTCTTGCCCGAGCCGCCGCCACCGATGATGGCCGTGAGAGAGCCGGGGAAGAAATCAGCCCACACCGAGTGTAGCAGAGTCTTCGAGGGAGGGGCCTCATCGGGCCTGCCGAGTTTTGTTGAGAGGAGTTCCTGGTATGTCGATAGCTTGAACCACGAGGGATCGAGGTTGACAGAAACGGACAGTCTGCGCAATTGGACGGAGACGGGTTCAACGTCATCGATAAAGAGGGCTCTGGCGTCAGATGCGGTGCACTGCCCCTTTCCCTGCTTCGTCTTGCCGCAAGATTGGTCCAGGTAAACGTCTGCGGCGCTCGCCTGGTCTGATGGGTCGGAAGAGACGGCCGATATGGTAGGGCTACTGAGCCTGCTACTGTCGATGGGGTTCATGGTTCTCTAGGGAAGCCTCGCGCCGTGATGCGAAGATTCGGATATTATCTCATGGCCTTTGCGTTGAGTGATACCGACGGCATTGCCCGCAGAAACGATTCCAGCGATACTGGTTTTAGGGGGGAAGAGATTTCGCTATTTGAAGATGCCGCGTGCTGTTCGGATTATTCGGTCGAACGACGGGTTGGGCGTTTTCCACGGGTCGCCGCCTGGCATTGGTATGCGTGTGCCAGGCACGGGAGCGGAAGCGAGCAAAGGACATAAGTGCGCCTCCGACCCCCTTTTCTCTTGCCATCAAAGGCGGACTAGTGATTCTCGGCCAGGGCTGGAGCTCCAACTCCGAGCCTGGGCTAGGCCACTATGATTCTGTCTTGGAGATTGCAGAAGAGCGAAGCAAGGTCGGTCTCCATGAATGCGGCAAGTGGTGACTGTTGGACGGGCTTTGCTCAGCCTCGAAAGAGAGTGCAAGTGCGCGAGCTGGTTCAACTTAGACAGTGTGGGAGAATCGCTCCACCCCCTCGACACTGACTCTGTCTACGTTGTCTCAGAATCGAAGCTATTGGTCGAGCATTATACGCCGTGTTTCTCAACCGCACATCGACTTAAGTGAAGAGCTTTGCAGAAAAGGCAAGCACCGCACGCCCATGTAGCCGGTATTGAGCGCTTGATCGGAGCTTGTCGAAGCAAGCTTGATTGATCTTGTTGGGTCGCCTCGGCCTTCGTCGCCTTCGTCCTGGTATCAAGCTGGGTGACGTGTATGGCTGAGACGACTATTTGCTAGGGTGGCGCCAAGGCACAGAAAGACAGGGGCCGGCCGCCGCCACGCGCCTGGTGTGCCTCCATCGTGGCCTGGTGGCTGATGGGGTCTTCGTGCCAGAGTCGACGAGCACATGAGCCACCCACCACAGGCGATAGCGTAATGCGCATACCTGAGCTTTACAAGAGGTCAGTGACGCACCGAGATACGAGCGGACAGAGACAGCTCCACGGGCTTCTTCTCCCTTGGCCGCAGACGCGCGTGTTCGATTATTGTCGATGATTCTTCCGACTCCCTGGAGATATACCTGAATCGATGCCTGACAGCCCTCATAGATTCTCACCCACAGTTACGAGCTGGAGGACAATTCTAGACCTTCTGGAAGGTTTCCAGATGCCTGTCGTCTCATGGCGCACGGAATCATTTAGGGCCGCTGCGCCTTCTTAGTCGCGGCATCAGTCGGCTGGTAGAGGAGCCACTTAGGTAGTGAGTGTGGCTAGGAACTTGAGCAGCGGTGGGGAGAGCCTTTTTTTCGAGCCATGGATGGCGAAGTTGGCGTTGTCCTCAGGCTTCAAAGAGGCGGGTTATACGGATAAATTATATGGACATAACGGCGAGATATGAAACAGGTCCTCATTCATTCTGGCTTGGTATTTGCACGATTTGCCACCGTTGAACGATATGCCGTCGGCGAAGTAACAAGGTCGGCGGAGTGTTATCATCTGGTGGCTGAGCTGCCCAGCCACCGGCCCGTTCACGCCACACTTGGCATGGCTCACGGCACCATTTCTAGACACCACCACGACCAAAACAGACACTGTCCCTCATACTCATAGATCTTTCAAGCAGTCGAGTGTTCTCGAGAAGCTGCAAAGAAATTTCTCATTGGGCGATAGATGAATTCGTGGTGAGCAAGAGGCGAGGTCCTTTGCGATCTACCTACGTGAAAAGCTGGTTTGTTGCAGCTCCACTGAATTGAAGGAATATATATTGACTTCATTCGGCACCGCGCAAGTCGATCCCCTATAGCGTAGTTTGGTTAGCGCGTCTGACTGTTAATCAGGAGGTCGGAAGTTCGAACCTCTTCCTAGGGGAGATGTAACTACGGGTCCCGAGACTCTTTTTGCTTCCACTCACAAACGCACAATAGTAACCATGCGTAATTCGATGATGAAGACGTATAGTTCATGGGTAATGATTTGGCCACCAGTCCAGAAAAATAGGTATAACATGAGATCGTCTGCCGCCAAAACTCCGGCATTCAACCTCCAACCCTTCACAGCACGAATGACATTAGATCAAGTTAATGTAAACACTCCATCATGCTCCTGGCCTTGTTGCAAGAAAAAGCGTAGCAGCCATGCCGCCAGGTTCGTTGTACCTATCACCCAATCATGGTAGACCAGAGAGAAGAGGGCCGCAATATGGACGTGACAGGGACTGTGTATGGACTCCAAATTCCTCCATGGAGTTGATGAAGAATGTAAATTGCTTAAGAACGGTAAAAGGGCAAAAGGGGGGGAGGGACAGGGCGAAGATGTCGCTTTTGGTCACCGGCACGAAAATACACTATCGAGGAGGGCCGGGCGGATCGATGCCCTTCCCAAGGCTTGCCCTGACGAAGAATAATCAGAGACACGGGGCGCCAAGGCGGAGATATAGAGGGGAATACAGCCAGAAATTGAAACGCTTGACTCTTCAGACCCGGGCTGATCTCTACAGCAAGAGTCACACTACGCTGGGCATACATGGCTTCTTGTCAAGTCCCCTCAAGTGGGCGTTCTTAGTTTCCTGTCCTGTCCTTGTCTGCTGATGTCTGTAGTTTGCGTCATCGCTTTCCCTCGCACACACACCATATGCGCGCGCGCCTAAAAGATTATGAAGCAGGGCAAAACAAAACACAAAAAACCCCCCCCAAAAAAACCCTCCTAACCACTCATCTTGAGCGAAAAGACACCTCGCTCGATGACGTTGACCAGGATATATCCGCTCTTAAAGAACGGAAAGGCCGACCAGGCGCCGTGGAAGGCAACCTGGCCACCCTCGGCGTCGTCCTCCGGGTAGACGTCGAAGAAGGCAATTTCTTGAAACTGCGAGCCAGAGTCGTCTTGGGCAATGGTGGACACGTTGACGACGCGCAGACCGGAGCCATAATTGCTCTGGTAGGTGATGCCGTCAACGACGTATTGGTTGTGGTCGATGGCCTTGACGGGGCTCTTGTAGACCCCCTTGAAGACGGGGTTCCGGAGGTCAGCCACGTCGACAATATACGTGGCGGTGTGGCCGTCGCTGGCCGCGCCCGCCCTCTTCAACTCATCCACTTCATCGTCGAGAAGGAGGTAGCGCTGGTCGCTGGTAGCCAGCCAGCCCTGATGCGTGTAGCTCGCGCCCATGTAGGTCGTCTTGGAGAGCTGACGCGGCGCTGATCGGTCGGTGATGTCGACAATGGTCAGCGAGTCCTCGTTGAAGTTGTGGCAGATCTCGCGGCCCTGGAACTCGCTCTGCGGGCCACGGTAGATGAAGCACTGCGCGTCGTGCACGTAGCCGTCGTCGGACACGCAGCCTTTGTCCTGCGGCTTCTCGGGGTCCGATACGTCCAGCATCCAGAGCCCGCCGCGACAGGTACCGTTGCGCGACGTGCCGACGGCAAATATGCTCTGCGTCTCCTCGTTGGCTACGATGTTGTGGCTGCTCCCGAAGCCGTTGAAGTGCGCTTTCAGGTCCGTGCTCGTGCTGTAGTTGGCCGGGGCCTTGGGGTCGGCCTCCAGCAGCTTGTTGAGGTCGAACACCTGCAGCCCGTGATCGGGCGCCTCGGCTCCGATGTACGCGTGGTTGCCGACGACCTTGATGTCTCGCCACAAGGAGGGTTCTGTCTGCGTGTTGAGGCGGCCCACGTACTCCAGCCCTCCGTCCTTGTGGACCTCGACAAAGGCCGTGCCGTCTGTTTGGCCGACCAGCGCAAATTCTCGTCCGTCAGAAGAGGTCCATCCTGAGCGAAGCCAGTCAGCGACGAGAGCAAGGACAGAGCCGGGTGTCTGCTCCCCTCGCCTCCTTTCCCACCGCCTTACCCCAGATGTCGTTTCCCCTCCGCGTCTGGCTCTGCATGTCCTGGTGACGAAGAAAGCCCTTGAGGTCAAGGTTCCTGCACGAGTATTCTCCAGCCTTGCCCTCGGTACAGGCCGTTGCCGGCTGTAGGGAGTAGCGGTCCAGGGCGAAGGCCTGAGCGCTGTCGTCCTTGGCATGCTGCTCCTCCTTCATGACCTTCAAATCATCCATGGTCACGGCTTGAGGAGCACTATCGGCCTTGAGGTCAACGGCTCCCATCGCTCTCGCAGAAAGATCCCAAGGAGCTGGACCTCCGAACACGGTGCCCGCACAGGCGGCGAGGCCAAGAGACGAGAGCCATTCCTTCAGTTTTGCGTTTCTTGCCGAGCCTTGTAGTGGATGAGGCGTTCCAATGGTAGCGGCCGATGTTTTTTAGGAAGCTTACCGCCGCTGAGTTGTCCGCAAGTTTGGATCTGCCCGAGCAAAGAGCCAGCAAAGCTGATGGCACCTTCATACTAGCCCTTTATAGCGTCACGGCGCTCATGAGGCCAGTCTGAACGAGAGTGGAGGATAGATCCAAGCCCCGACGAGATGACGGCAACAGCTCCTCTGTCAGGCCTTGGCCAATCGCGAGATTCAGGACTGCCATGGAGAGTCTGACCGGGTAGGATGTCATCCGCCCAACTTCCGAAACCGTAGTAGTCCTCCCCAAGTCAAGAAACCGGGTTAGGTCGGTTCCCAAGCCCCATGGGTCGACCGACCGCCCTCCTGCCATGCAATGGCACTGGCCTTGAGCGATCCATTTCTCGCCATCTCTCCTTCGTCTCCCTCTCGTAGCTCGTGACCAGTACAGTGCAGTTCAGAAACCGGGTAAGATCGGTTCCTCCTCCCATGGGGCCGACCGATCCCTCTCCTATAATATCATGACACGGGCCTTGAAGGATCCATTTCTCGCCATCTCGCCTCCGTCTTCACCTGGAAGCTTGGGACCAGTGCAGTACAGTGCCTCTTCGATCTGCCTCTTACGATACGACTGCTCACGCCCGCGAAATGGAGGACACGTGATGAAAAAGAGAGGTTGCTGGGGCATTGTCACCGTCGACATCCAGGGTGCCATTGACGGCCCACAGGGGAGACGACTTTGTCACCACCTCTCAAGTCGGAAGTTGACGAGTGCGGGCCGAGGCCGACTTATCAGGCCGTCCTTGGTAATAATGGCGAAGAAAGTCGTACGTTCCCGCGGTGAAACAAGCGGGAGCGGTGACAGCCTCTGGGAAAGCAGAGACTTAGCGTGGGCAACCTTGGCACGGGCCCGGATAAGGCCGGTTCCTATTGTTGCATCAAGGGGCAGTCCTGACACCACCTCACACATGAACAACGCCCATCTGTGCTCTCGGGCGTGTGCTCGAGCCTCACGCAGACGTAGGGGAGGGGGGGCAAAAGCTTTCAACATCACGGGCTGAGCTCAGTATGCTTAAGTCTGAGGTGCGGGGAGGGGGGCTTTGCAGGGTTTCTTTCGGAGCAAACCAAACCTGGAAGGGTTTGGTTCTTGTTCTCTTCATCTTAGAGAATTAGACTTGGGGGACTGTGCAGACTTGTTCAAGAGGATTGTGTTTTGACCATATCGGGCTAGAGTGACAGGACTACAGATACCTCGTTCCGCACCCATTTTCTTCACAATTGAAAGTCCCTGCCATCTCCCGTGAATATTTGATCGTTCAACGCCGACGCCGTCATTCATTGGCATGTCTCGTCAGTCCCCGCACCTGTTGACCAGTTGAAACAGTGCCATCGCTAAAATTATACTTGAGCCGCGCCGCCGGACCTAGAGGCCCATCGAGTGGCGCAAATGACGCGTTGGGAAAGGCGAGGATGCCCTTGAAAATTGGGAGAGATGTGAGCTACCGGTACCTTTCTCTGGAGGGGGAGGGGGGCATTTGTCTTGGAGAATGCCTCGCAAGATGAGCTGTTGATTCCAGGGTCCTTGACCCCTTTCCCAACCTCATGGCCAAATCTCTCGGGGAACTGTCTTGACGCCCGCAACAGCGGCAGATCCTCCAGCGCAGGTCCTGCTTGTCTGTCTCGACTAGTGTTGATAGCTTCTATTGAGAGAGGCTGAGAGAGCTGTGAGAGACCATTCTTGTTGTTGCTGTGTCTCGCAGCGTAGAGAAGTTTGGTTAGAGAGACGGCAGGGATGTTGAATGACGATGAAAAAGGGTGTGGTGCAAAGCAGGCACTTGAGGTCGTAGCACCAAAAAGAACCCCATGGCCAAAACACAGGCCCCCCTTGGGCAGGTCAGCACAGCCACCTTGGTTTTATTCCATCTCTCCTGGTTAGAAGGAATTATTATAATTAGTTAATTGAGGGCAAAATTGGCGAATAGCGCCTGAGCGACCTCTGACACCGTGATTCTGATTTCTCGTGCTACCTTCCTTGACCTATTTCTCCAGTTTCTTCAGCATGTCTTCCCCCTTGCTTGGAATGTCTTGCACCATTGAAACGCAGATGCCTAGGCACGCACTCCTGCCTCGGCGGTTGACTTTATTGCGCCCTTGCCACCGAAGAGGTTGTGATATGGCACAAGGCTGGCTGGTGCTGTAACAGAAATCACCACCTCAGGCTACTTCTGATTATTCTGGCCCCTGGCTATGGCATTTGACCTGCTACCAAAGGTGGCATCTGCTCAGACTGCGCCCTGATACTACTGTTAGCACAAACCGGCAACTGGTTTATCACTTGGGAAATCTCCCCGAAAAACAGTCGCCCCGGCATTTCTGCTCGCGTCTGTCGTCCTTGCCTCGGATCACATCCGTCCCCTGGAGCGAACCTTTGCAGCCCGCCCCCCTTTGGTGCTTTCGACCTCAGTATTCCACTGCGAAGCATCTATCGCTTCACTCCACACCCATGGTGGTTCCGCACGGCATAATGGTTTGGTAAGTTCGCCCGTCGTGCTCTTCACTTCGTCCGGCACGACTCGTCTCTGTGACATGGGCTGCGTATAAGAATCCATTGATGACTCTAAGGAAAAGGCAAGCCACACAGCGCTCGTCGGAGAATGTCGGTCAGTTGGCACCCATGCGTGGATCCTAGAGAAGGGTTGTCATAGATTTCTCGGTCGATCTTTCAGTCTTTTGGCCTAATATTCAATTCAACCCTCAAACTTTGGTTCCCCAAGGCTTTTGGCATATAACTTCAATCTCGATGGGGTCATCCGTGAGCAGTGATAATAGCACTAGAATGGCCCCGCACGTCAGAACCGGGTAGCACGATAAAGGGCCATATTAGGCATGCCGCTGATTAGCTGAGGCGTGACCCTTGACCCGTAGTAACTAATCTGAAAGATTTCCAAGCAATTTGGTCGTTGTTGCCGTTATCAGTAGTTCGTAGTAAAAATCGACGTCACGAGGCCGTCCCGCACTGCATTCAATCGGCACCACGTGTTCAGGGGAAACGATAAGACATCTATTACCTAATAACGGGCTCTCAAGCGACAACTCGCCCGTCCGCTCCCTCTCCCCGAAACTGGCCTCCGCCTATCTTCGATATACTGCCTCTGTCCTCGTTTCGCCCTCTCCTCGTGATCTGAAATAGCATGTCTGCCACCCGGTCATCCTCGGCCTGCGCGGCCGCTCCAGCGAGCGAGGCAAGCATGCTCGGCGCAGACTTCACGCGGCGCGTCATCGACGCCATGGGGCCTCGGACGCCCTCGCGCCTCCGAGAGGTCATGGCCGTCCTGATAACCCACCTGCACGACGCGGCACGCGAGGTGCGCCTCACTAACGACGAGCTGAGTGCGGGAATCGCGCTGCTCAACCGCGCCGGTCAAATGAGCAACGACCGCCGCGACGAGAGCCAGCTGCTATGCGACATTCTTGGCCTCGAGTCGTAAGTGCAGCGGCCACATACACACATACACGCATACGCACACGCACACGCACACACGCACACGCACACACGCACACGCACACGCACACACGCACACGCACACGCACACGCGCACACGCACACGCACACGCGCCTGCCCACCGCGTTGCTGCTGCGCTGCCCGCGTTAATTACCCCAAATCTCCCTCGTCCAAGCCTCGTCGACGACCATGACGTTCCGCGCGCAGCGTGGCCAGGCCACCGACCTCACCGCGTCGGCGATCCTGGGCCCCTTCTGGAGAGCCGATGCCCCCCCGCGCGACCACGGCTGCAGCATTAGCTTCGACCCGCCCGAGGACGCGCAGCCGGTGTTTATGTATGGCAAAGTGGTCGATGCCGCGACCGGGGAACCTCTGGAGCACGCCAGTCTTGACATCTGGCAAGCGTCGACCAACGGTGCACTCCCCCCC
>KB853293.1:4511-25688 GCA_000372705.1 Cerataphis brasiliensis yeast-like symbiont
GTCCTCATAGCAGCGTACGTCGTCTTGGCAACGGCGTTCGTATTCTGTTGTCGGGGCTACCACTTAGTAGCACGCCGGTTCCTCGTATCGTACCCTGCCCTTTTCTTTTTCCTTTAGGCCCATCCTCGTTAGTAGTCGTAACATCGACCGCCTTAGCCGGCCGGTCGTCCAATTCACGGCTAAGAGCGTCAGCCCTGGCGCGGCTGCTACCCCGGACAACAAGGTTTGGCCACCTTGCGAAGCAAATTCCTGTAGGCATTGGCGCCCGTCTGATGCTGACGTCCAATCTTGGGCAGCTGGTTGGCCTCTGCAACGGTGCTCGCGGTACTGTTGACGATATCGGCTGGGCTCCTGGGGCTGGCCCCATCCAAGACCCTCCCTGTGTTATCACCATGGAGTTTCAAAAGTACAGCGGACCGGTATTCCTAACCACTCCTGATGTTAGGAAGATTGTCCCGATTCTCCCAGCAGAGAGGGGCTTCCTCATCGAAGTCTCTCGGCACTCGCACCCAGCTTGCCCTGATCGTATAATTCGCTATCACCGTTCACAAGTCACAAAACATCACTGAAGATATGATCGTCACGCATCTCCCCCAGATGGTATGAAGATGAAGCTGAGGAATCAGGAGCTAAGGAGACAACAGGTTCTTACGCGGAATCCCTAAAAGATAGACCACACCTCTTCATAATATTCCTCCAGTACTTAAACTTAGATAACGTATGTTTGTAGATAATTGCTTGGCCCACGGACTCTCGGCCTTCGCCTGATCCTACCCTCTGCATCACCGCCCCAACGTGCAAAGGGCGACGTAGTATTTTACATTTTTCCCTATACTCTAGGATATAGGTCTTCGCTGGCTCTGTCAAGTTTCTCAAGATTACTAGCTTCTTAAACGCTCTACCGAGCCCGCGCTTATAGTTTGCCCATCAATGGTAAGAAAGACGTGGCCTTACGCATACAATATTGCCAATGACGTGGACGGAAGAGCTAAAGCTACCTCAAAACACTTCCAATACAACTGAAGCCGAAACCAACTGGCATACGCGTGGAATTAGGTACCGCATTGTGCCGTATGTTAAGGTCAGAGGTTCTTACAAACGGGGTTTAGTAGAAGTCGGATGACGAAAAGAGCCCCCACAGCTTAGTTCGGGCCAATACCTATTGGGGAATGATGCCTTCGCGATTCAGGCATCCCTCAGTGCATTGACCTCACCATAATCACGTCAATACCTGTAGGTGCCTAATCGTATCACGTCTAGGTCAAGGCCTTACTCCAAAGCACGCTCGTAAACTACCCGCCTGATGCCTGAGGCAGACTTTCTCGGAAATGTTCAACTCATGTTTCCGGCCAGTCAAGAAGAATAGGCTAATTTCGGCTATTGCACCAGCTTAAGCGGAAGGCTCCAAAGGGGCTGCCTCTGTTGCTACGGCTTGTGGGGGAAGTTTTGAGCTCAGTGTGATATCGGGCTCAGGAACCGGGTCTTCGCCTGAATGTGACCCTGAATTTTTTATGTCTCGACTCCTCTGTACCTACCGACAGCTTCATCTACATGTATATAAGGCTCCTCTCCTACCTCGAAGTCTCTGGCATCTCAATCCCCCAGGCAGCTTTATAGTTCAATAGCCCGAAATAGAAATGCGCTGGACTACAATCGGTGTGTTGGGCGCGCCTTTATGGCTCTTTTGGCTAAGCTCCAGACTCGCCAGTATTCTGCCAAAGGAGACCTCTCTTACCCGTCGGCAACCTAATGGCTCATTCGTCTACCGTGGTGACGCAAGATCCCCTCGGGATATACGGGATGCCGGTGGATTCCGGCCGCAAGGCGATGGCTGGGAAAACGACGAATCAGCCTTCAATCTCATACGCCATTATGACGCTGGTCCGAATGGATGCGGCATTGACTCATACGGAGTCGACGCTAATTTTGTGTTTCGAACTGCCTACGTATCAGTAGCAATGGAAAGGTGGTCCGCAGAAAATTACGGCACCTGGCTTTACGAAATCCGCGCTACACCAAACATCCTGGACTATGATTTTGCTGAATCTGAAGTGATGGCGTTAGGGGGTATTCACTGGAGGCAGATCAGGAGATATACACGGATGAGGGACAGTGACGATCAAAGAGTTGACGAAAGCTCCTGGTTCAACAATCCAGAATACGATGCAGAGACGTATGAGCGAGGTCCATTTGCTGCAAGGTGTCACGTCAATGATGATATTCCGGACATCCTGTTGAATGGCCAACCAGACTCGGATTCGGATTCTGAAAGTGATTCGGAGGATGAAAACGCAGGCCCGTCCCGAGCTGCCTTCGCGGCAGCGGAACGGTATATGGACAGAACTCCATTTGTTTATGAGCTTTATGGCGCATTTCCACCCGAATGGGCGACATATCAGCCGAGAGACGACATTCCCGGGCCAGATAGTCCACAGCCGGCGCCGCCAGTGCCGCCGAGCCACGAGAACTCCAATGAGACGCAGGTCGAGCGCCCCTCGACCTCGGCTGCGGGGCCGAGCTGGATATCCAACGACGACTTCCTGGCCGCGGCCGAATATTTGCGGGACCACGACATGCCGTGCGAGCCGGACACAAATTCCATGCACACCCTACAGGTCATAGAGGCCGAGGATGCCATCTCGACGTCGCTCGAGAGGTTCGATCGCGAGTACACCAATGGACAGCTGGGTTTCGACCGCGGTATCGGCGAGTCCGACTCCTTCATCCAGCGAGCCATCGAGCAGATGCGGAGTGGCGGAAATGGCGTATGCCGGCTGCTCGAAGGCTGCGGCTCTGTTGTCGGCAAGTTTCAGCGGTTCAAGAGGGTGGCAGGTAAGACGAAGACGCCCAGTGAGCAGCGTGCCCCAGCAGCCGAGCTAATCGCTAACCAGCCCCAAAGCCGAACACAAACCTGAAGGGCGTCTGTGAGAAGCTTCGCTCGGTTGACCGTCAGTCAGCTCCGAAACCGAACAAGAGCCTGGCCGGCGTCTGTCACAAGCCCCAACAGCAGAACGGCTGCAACCATATTCGGAACCTCCAATTTGGCTTCAGTCTATCGCAGGATGCTTGGTCGGGCACCTACGATCGTCTTGGCGCTATCCTGGAGAGTCCGTCTGGCCGCGCCAGCCTCGACCTCGCTGACGGCCCCCCAGCTGGCTTCGGGAGGTGGATCCACGTCGACATGAAGTCGTCTTTTGGTTCCGACACGCTCAAGCTTCAAAAGGGCATCCAGCGGATTCATCTCACGGCCGCCGGCCATATCGAGGGCACCAAAAACGACGAGTGGAGGCTTCAGGGTGCGTTGTTCTCCTTCCCCTTGCGGCACCCCCTGACGCTCGCAAACAGATTTGATGATGCGCGCCCACTGTGTCGAATCGGGCTCTCTGGTCGAGGTCAGCAAGTTCAAGGGGCTCAACCGACCCTATCAGCACAAGCGCACCGGCATCATCTCGGACCAGCTGTTGCCCCAGATCGTCGCCACTTTCGAAGTGGACCAGTCCGATTGGCACCTTCGCCCCCCCTGTAACATCATCGACGAGCTTAAGTTTGACTTTTACCTTGCCGACGAGCTCTTCGCCGGCACCTTCGACGCCCTCGTGCTTGTCATTGGGCCCGAGGGCAATATCCTCATCGCCGAGGATCCGCCCAGGAACTTTTTCGTCTCCAAAAACATCAATTTGAATGATGCTTTCACGAAAAATAGGGTTCCCCTGCTAGAGATCGACAGGGTGGCCCTGGTTGATTTACCGAGCAGGAGCTATTTCGGAAAGGACGAATGGAAGTTTCAGGGTTCGTCACCTACGCCGAGTCGTTTTGGAACTGCACATTGCTGACTCGGCCCCTTTAATCAGGCCTTAGACTGACGGCAAAATGCGCTTCCTCCGCCAAGAGGATAGTGATGAACAAGTTTCTGACCGTTAACAAGCTGCTCTGGCACAAACCTGCAGGGTTCAGTCCTGAGGTTACATGGTCTGGTGGCATAAGCCCGGAAGACTGGGAAGAGGTGATTGGGTGAAAAGACATCCTTTTCAAGATTGTCCGATATCACATCGTGGAAACCAAAGAAAAATATTCCGGACAAGCAAACCCTTGACGAATTCGACACGAGGGTATCGGGGGCTTGACAAGCCAGTTTACGATCTGGGTTCGCGAAGTAAAACAAGCAAGCTTTAAAACTTCTTACATTAGTACGATTGTTCGTCAAGACTTCAAACCACTCAGAGACTGAATGCCTCGCTTGCGTAGAGTCGATCTGACAGCCAGTAATATCTGGTGGAGTTTATCAACTGTGAGCCAAGTTGCGCTGAATAGACACCAGTTGAAGCATGTTCTTCACAATTGGTCCCTAATATAGCTTCTTTCCGCCACGATTGCCAAATCTTCGACGAGGTTTGGGCGAGTACGAACCAAAAAGCGCGAGAAACGCCACTGTGACGGGCTGGCGCCTTTTCTTTTCATGTCTGACGGGGGCTTAGAGATAAAAAGGAGGTCACGTCCGGACAAGATTCTTCTTTTTTCTTTCTTTCTGTAAGCTACTTTGATAGACTGTATTTGACCTCAGCCGCGTGTTTCTCCGAGCCTAGTGAGTCCCATCACACTGGGGACGGCGGAGCCTAAAAAAAGACCCGTGTATTGTTGTCACGAGCATAAATAAAACTACGGTGCAACCTTTTATTCGACCATTACGAAGACATCAAGCTAAGAAAGGGAAAGGAGAGGAGAAAAAGAAGAAGACACAGAGATTCCCTCACACGATAGCTCTATAAGACGCCCCTGGGCGCAAACCGCAATTGCACCCGTCCCAAGCAACCCGCGATTGTATAGTCCCAAGACAGAATTATCTGTCAAAAATTCAGCTCCTGCCCACTCGCCTCAAGTTTGCTGTGACTGTTATCGTCACATATATCCAGCGTATCATGAGAAACTAGGGTGCTGAGGGAAGCACCGAAATCGTTCGTCCATATTTATCGAGTCCATTTCATCATTTTCTCCCGACAAAACTTTTCAAAATCCCACTCGTGCTTCTCCATTTCTTCCGGGTAGAGGAATACGTATAGAAATGTTCCCTTCTCCTCACCCGTCCCCTCACCACCAGATGAGTCGAGAAGTCGAACCTTGACTGGAATACGGTCATACTCGGTACCCTCAAACTCGTCCAGCTTCTGAATATTGGCGTCCGTAAGACCCGTAGCATAGACGCCGCGGACGTTGTGATTTGGGTCGGGTACGACTCCAGGGTAGTCGACGAGGCGGATACGACGACGACAGTAACCGTTGAGGATGGCAGGAGTGAATGTATGGAGGCTGCGAATGATTTTGGAAGGGCGCGAACTCCCATAACAGACGGTGAAAAATATCTCTGGAGCCATCTGCTGACTTGTCAGTGAAGCAATCATGACCAAGCCATGTTGTCCCGTCATTACCAAGGTTCCTGTAACCTTTCAGTAAGCGAACTCCAAGGCTCCAGACGCTCAAATGGGGCTCGAATGGCTATATTACAAACCGTAGAAGAAAGCCGTGTGTTCTCCACTCATTCTGATCAGGATTCAAGTGCCAAGCCGCTGTGGGATTATGTGAATCCAGTGAAATGGCAGGGCCACAACTGGCTGGACGCAAAATCTACAGCGCAGCCAGCCGAACAAATACTTCCGGGCAGCGCGACCTCGTCAACGAAAACAAGATGACACGAGCAGCTAGTTGTGGTGTTTAAGTAATCCTGATGAGGTAGAGCTCTCTGTGTGCCCTTCTAGTCAGAATTCCGAGGTCCCAAGGGAGTCAAGAGGCCGCCTAAGGAGGTTCAAGTTCATTGGATGAGACACCTAATTATGGATACGGACGGATAATAACTATATTAACTCATAAATCCAGCATCCTAACTTAATTCGCAGGGCTGAACCTGCGCCTGCCGACCCAGATCAAAAAAAAAACGTGGGGAAGGTGCGAGGGACGGCAAAGCGGAATTATGTTATTGCGAGGCCTAGCGTCTTCGATTTGGCGACCTGCGGTCCCCCTCCAAACAGCTTCGAGGTTGCCCGGAATTTCGCATGCGCAGCTTCCTGGCCACTCACCCATCTTTCCGCCATCACGCAACCACGCCTTCGGTCTGTTATCTTATCGTCACGGTGAGCATTTACTTCAAATAGGCTCGATATTCTGAATCAACAATCTGCCGGCTTGTATCTTGGCCTGCATCAAAAACTCCGGGCGGCTGGCTGGCCCCCCGCGTCGTCACGACGTGGACGTTTGCGACAGCCTCGCGATCTGCCTTCGCCGACATCGACCTCGTCGCTCGCCCACCGAGCCCTCGTATGGCCCGACAGGCATCTTTGGGATGCCCATGACACAATCATGTCAGGCGCCACCATTGACGACATCGTAAGACGTCTCAGCACAGCAGACTTGGGTGAGAATCTCCATACTTGTGCGGCTTGAAATTGAACACCCAGCTCACGCAGTTGGCCTCACAGATGCCAAGCTCAAGCTTGAAGCCGCATCAACTCTGCGCGACAGCCTGGATCACTACACCAGTGGGCAGATATACCCTGCGTTTTTGAAGCGGCTGATGCCCATTTTCATCAATGCACTGCGCGGACCTTGTATCTTCCACAGCAACTCGACAGAGCAGGTAGGTTTGTCACTGGCTGTTGACTATACGTGCTCTCTCGACTAACAAGGGCATGCCATAAGAAACTCAGACACTGCATTTTAGAAGTTCTTCATCGATTACCGACTTCTTCGAGCCCGACCGAGCCTTTTGAACCCTACGCCTTGGAAGTTTGCGACCTGCTCATGCAACTCGTTCGAACGGATAATGAAGAAAATGCAACACTATGTGTCAAGATCATATCTGATGTCATGCGGCATCAGCACAAAGTTCTTCAGGGCAGAGTTCAAGATTTTCTCAATCTTGTCATGGATCTCTTTTCGCAAACTGACAAGATCGTGCGGGAGCAGCTGGACAACGCCCCGTCAACTGCGATCTCACAGCCCGGCGCCCCTTCAACGCCAGGGAGCTCGCAAACAAACTTCCAGTCTCCACGACCTGGATCGCCCGTGACATCCGTATCAGACCTGGGAGCGGACCCTCAGCAACAGAACCGTTCCATCATGAGAGGCATGCAGTCCTTCAAGGTACTCTCCGAGTGTCCGATCGTCGTCGTATCTATATTTCAAATTTATCGCAGCATCGTGGCTCAGAACGTTAAAAACTTTGTTCCTTTGATCAAAGGTGTTCTGTTTGTCGAGGCGAACGCCCAGAGGCAAGCTCATATCGATGCTGCCACAAAAGGACAGATTCATACCGGTGTGAGCTCGACCATTAAGAACAGGCTTGCATTTGGCGAATTCATTACAGCACAGGTCAAGACCATGAGCTTTCTCGCCTATATACTGCGACAGTATTCACAGCATCTCACTGATTTCTTGCCCGTACTTCCGGACATCATCGTTCGACTACTCAAGGACTGCCCTCGGGAGAAGTCTGCAGTCAGAAAAGAGCTGTTGATTGCCATTCGGCACATCATTAACTACAACTTTCGAAAAATATTTCTTCCCAAGATTGAAGAGATGCTAGATGAGCGGACACTCACCGGCGACGGCTTGACGGTACACGAAACTATGCGTCCCTTGGCCTATAGCATGCTCGCCGATCTGATCCACCACGTCCGTGACTCCCTAGGCCCGGAACAGGTTCGCAAGACCGTCGAGGTCTACACACGAAATCTGCAAGACATTTTTCCCGGCACCAGCTTTCAAACCATGAGTGCGAAGCTGCTTTTGAACATGGCAGAATGCATCGCCAAACTTCCAAACAAAGTTGACGCAAAGCATTACTTGATAATGATTCTCAATGCCTTTGGCGACAAGTTTGCGGCCATGAATCGCCAATATCCCACCGCTGTCAAACTCTCCAAGCAGTATCAGCAACAAATGGACGCGGGCACATCGGAATCCTACCTCGCTGACAAGGAAAACCCTCCCGACTGGGACGAAACAGACATCTTTTCCGCCGTACCCATAAAAATTTCCAACCCGCGAGATCGGGGCGCCGACCCTGTGGTAGACAACAAGTTCCTGTTCAAGAACCTAATGCATGGCCTGAAAAATACATTCTACCAGTTGAGGACGTGTAACATCGGTACCCCAATCGATCCTCAGAATGCGCCGTCGCATTGGCAGGATGTTTCGTACGGCTTCACCGCCGAGGAGGTCAACGTCATCATCAAACTGTTCAGGGAAGGCGCCAACGTCTTCAGATACTACGAAATCGAGAAACCCACCTCTGAGTCTCGGTATATGTCCCCGGTCGAATATATGGCCAATTTCTACATGGTCTCGAGTAGTAAAGAAGAAAAAGACCTTTTAGAAACGTTCGCCACTGTGTTCCATTGCATCGATCCCGCTACGTTCCATGAGGTCTTTCAACAAGAGATTCCTCGACTTTATGAGATGATATTCGAGCACACAGCATTGTTACATATACCCCAGTTCTTTCTTGCCAGTGAGGCAACGTCGCCGAGTTTTTGCGGCATGCTTTTACAGTTTCTCATGGAGCGGATTGACCTTGTCGGGTCGGCAGACGTCAAGAAGTCGTCTATCCTGCTGAGACTCTTCAAATTGGCCTTCATGGCTGTTACACTCTTTGCCGGGCAGAACGAACAAGTTCTTCTACCACATGTTGTTAACATCGTCACAAAGTCAATTGAACTTTCGACAAAGGCTGAAGAGCCTATGAACTACTTCCTCCTGTTGCGTTCTCTATTCAGGAGCATCGGTGGGGGAAAGTTCGAACAACTCTACAAGCAAATTTTGCCCCTTCTCGAAATGCTCCTTGATGTGCTTAACAATCTCCTCATGGCCGCTCGAAAGCCATCGGAACGAGATTTGTACGTGGAGTTATGCCTGACCGTTCCTGCGCGGCTCAGTCATCTCCTCCCTCATTTGAATTTTCTGATGCGCCCTCTGGTCGTCGCACTGCGAGCTGGGACTGAACTTGTCGGTCAGGGTTTGCGAACGCTGGAACTTTGCGTCGACAATTTGACTGCAGACTACCTGGATCCGATCATGGCGCCAGTGATTGATGAGCTTATGAATGCTCTATTTAATCATCTCAAACCACATCCTTACAGTCACTTTCACGCTCATACAACAATGAGGATCTTGGGGAAACTGGGTGGCAGGAATCGGAAGTTCATGCCCGGGGCTGTGCCTCTTTCTTACAAAGGATACGCGGATGATGCGTGCAGCTTCCACTTGCGACTTATTGGTTCTAAAAAAGATCGGGCATTTCCAGCTAATCTTGGCATCGAATTTGCCATCCTGAAACTGATGGAAGTGCCCAGGGCGGGCAGAAATAGCCAGAATCGCCAGTACGACGAGCATTACAAAAAGCAAGCTTTGCATCTGATCAAGTCACAACTCAAGTTGCGCATCGGTCATGACCAGCTGCCAGAGGATTTGACGCGGATCGTCCGTCTACAGGCTCAAGACATCATGAAGCGGAAGATGGACATCAACTCGGCTCCTTTCGAGACACTCAACCGTAATAAGTCATTTGCCAAAAAAGACGAGCAGGACAGAATCACAAAACAACTAATCAAGGCGGTCATGTACGCGGAATCGATTCCCAGCTTCAAAGACGATGCCAACGCCTTTCTCCTCGATGTCTGCAGACACTTTGCCATCATCGAGGTGGGCCGATCTCTGATCGATCTCACCCGAAACTTTCGCCCCTTTGATCCCGAAGCAGGCGAGGGTCCTCTATACCTTGACACTAGAATTCTGTCCGATGCAATCGTGGAGTCCCTGGCCTCAGATCACCCGGATGTACGCGACGCAGCAAAACAGGCGATTCGAGAGCTTTATACGTGCACGACTCTAATTTTTGGCTCAGAGAGTCATGTCGGACGCCTATCTTTCTTCAACCACCTTGTCAGCACGTTTTGCCACAGCTGCTATGAGGAAGAGTGGTTCACCAAGACCGGAGGTAGCCTGGGCATCAATTTTTTACTTACCGAGATTGACTTCGGTGACGCCTGGCTGGCGTCCAAACAAACCGAGTTCATACGCGCCTTGATGTACGTGATCAAGGATATGCCACAAGATCTACCGGAGAAGACCAGATGTCTGGCGCAAGCGAGTCTTGAGGTTCTTTTGAGACGTATAACGAACAATATCAACAAGGAAGATGCATTGCCTGCTCCCTTACCTCAAAATCATCCGTCAGTCAAGCCACCAAGGCTTGCCCAGATATGCCAGCAATTGAGCAACGAGCTTTCTCATATGAACAAATTTGTACGGGAGACGGCCAAGCATTCGCTCGAGCTCATTGCTCAGGCTGCTGGTTGCGAGGTCTGGGAACTAATTGAGCCCTACAAAGATAGATTCTTGCAGCCTATTTACGCAAAACCTCTTCGCGCGTTGCCGTTCAGTATCCAGATTGGTTACATCAACGCCATGACGTACCACATGAGCCTCAAGAGCGACTGGATAAAGTTCGATGAAAACCTAAACCGCTTGCTCATGGAGTCTTTGGCTCTTGCCGATGCCAATGACGAGTCATTAGCCAACAAGCCTGCTGAATATCGGACGCACGGCCACATTGTGACCTTGAGGGTTTCCTGCATCAAACTGCTTAGCACGGCCATGACCTTTGAGGAATTCGCAAACAATCCCACAAAGGGAAAAATTCTTGCCGTTTTCTTCAAGTGTCTTTATTCAGAATCAAAACCGACCATTGCTGCGGCCAACGACGCCCTCAAAATGGTCTTGGCGGTAGATAGACGTCTGCCCAAGGACTTACTCCAGGGTGGTCTCCGTCCGGTGCTTCAGAGTCTCTCAGACCCCAAACGACTCTCTACGCATGGCCTGGAAAACTTATCGAGACTGCTCAAGTTACTCACAAGCTACTTTAAGGTCGAAATTGGAGCTCGTTTACTTGACCAGATTGATTCCATCGTTGAACCCAATGCCTGGCAGCACATCTCCTTCACTTTCTTCGAACAAAACGCTCAAATGAAAGTAATCACAGCTATTCTCAACATTTTTTACCTGCTACCAAGTCAAGCTGAAACATTCAAGGAAAGACTTATCGATTGCTTCCTGCATCTCGAGGAGCGGTTGAGGAGGACGATTCAAAGTCCATTTCGTCAGCCAATGTTTCTTTATCTCAACAGATACTCAAAGGAGGTGTGGAACTACCTACTCGGCAGACTGGATGACCTCAAATACGGAAGATTACTCGCGCAGGTTTTGCGTCATACCAATAGCGGACCTCTCAGGGAGGTTGCAGCCGAAAGTGTAGAGACCCTGATTCAAAGGTGCAACGTAATGATGGGGCAAGAAGACGAGAAGAAGTTCACCGCAATCGTCAACTTTGTTCACATACTCGATTCATTGAGCCGATGGGGAAACAGTAGTGCTTGGATGGACAAGAAAGATAACGTTTCCTGGCTCAAGGCCGTGGGCAGAGAAGTTGAAACCCATGTTCGGAGCTACACCCTACCATCCCATCTTCGTCTTCCTGCGTACCAAGCCACAGAGCAGTTGATGAATATCCTCGTCAAATCACTCGACAGAAACCCAACAGACCTCGACTCGCTCTTCAACCTTATTGAGTCCCTGACAAGCGACCAGCTTCGCCCGAGCCAATCCTTCTTTTCATTCATTTACGGGAAAATCATCTGCAACGAGTCAATCGACTTTTGGAAATTGACCATCCAGCGCTGCCTAGACATGTACGCGGGAAAGTTGGCATCCAATAAGACTAAACACTTTTTGTTACATTTTATTGTCAATCCAATCGTGGCAAAGGACGTTATGCGGCATTGGAGTCATCCTGAACCTAACAGGACACAGCGACTCATGGACCGATCCATGATCGATGTGGTGTGTAGCAAAGTCTGGAAAGTTTACCCTGAGGTGACGGACGATCAAGCACAGCCTGGCATTGATCACACTCGATTTGAGGTCCTTCAGCTCTCTGCAATGCTGGTCAAATACTATCACTCGTGGCTATTGGAGGCCCGCAAGGACATAATTAAGTTTGGATGGACTTTCATTCGCCTTGACGACGTTATAAACAAGCATGCCGCGTACGTAGTGATCGGATACTTCATCGTTCACTATGATACTCCACCTAAAATCGTTAGCCAAGTGTACATGTCTCTGCTCAAGACAAATCAAAACGAAGGACGTGCTCTGGTCACGCAGGCGCTGGAGCTCATTGCGCCCGTACTGCCAAGACGATGCGGCACTAGCCCGAACGAACGCAACGCGGCTTGGGCTGTAGCACCACGTCGGATACTTGCCGACGAAGGGCAGAACGTGCAACAAATGACGAGCATCTTCCATTACTTGGTCCGACACCCATCATTATTCTTCGACGCTCGAGACAAGTACGCCATCTTGCTCATCAGCTCACTGAGAAAGGTGGCTGCCCCGGTCAACTCGTCTCACGAGAGCAAGAAACTGGCACTGAATATGATGTGGCTCATCTGGAGCTGGGAGCAGTACCGTGTGGAGGGTCAGAGACCGCCAATCGCAAGAGAAGCATCGCTGTCGCCCAACTCGAAAAAGCGCAAGCTCGACATGGATCAGTCCATGACATCGCCTTCTGCCGTAAGACAGGTCGTACCAAATGAGTATCAGATTCCCCAAATGTTTCGTCTTAAGATGATCAAATATCTGGTGGAGTTCATCGCACAACTCAATGAACGATACCAACTGCCGTCGACAAAGCCTCGTGAGCATAATCCGGTATCCCTGCCAGTGCCGTCTTTGGGCGTGGAGCTCTGCAAAAAAGCCATGAAGCTGTTCTATAACCTGGTACAGCCTCAGTATTGGGGCGACCTCGAGTTCGACCTGTTTTCAAACGTAACCGATATCATCCTGGGTAGTGACAAAACACAGGCCACGCTCAATGCGGATCCGACAGACAAGGAGAAGTATGACGAAAGGTTCCTCACGAACATCATCAATACGCTCCAGGTTGTGCGGATTGTTCTGAACTTCAAGTCGGACGAGTGGATACAGAAGAATATTGCAGCAGTGCAGAAAGTTTTGGAGAAATGCCTCAAGTGCGAGAATCCAGAGATTCAAGATTGCCTGCACCTTTCCGACAAAAAATATGACGACGGGCGGGAGCTCAAATCCATCATCAAACGTGTCCTCGATGCCGTCCCTGAAGACACGCCAATGGAAGATGCCGAGGGAGAGGCCGAGCCCGAGGTGCCAACGTCAGAAATTATCTCCTATCTCTCGCAGGCAGCCACGGAAGCAATGAACAGTGCCTCATACATTTCGGGTGTCAACCTTCTGTGGTCACTGGGAAGCCGGAAGCCAGCCATTATCGACCAGCACGTGGCATCATTAATGAAGGCCCTACAGAGCAAGCACGCGCGAGACCACGTACAACACTACAATGCGATCGCGAGCCAGACTGCCACCGTCGGGAACCGCGGTCAGGAGGGCAATCCAAACCCGGGAGAGATGGGGACTTACGACCTCGAGATCCAGACAAGTCTAATCATTAAGGAGCTCCAGACAGTGGCGTTGCGGATGGAGCAGCTCGGGGACAATCGGCGACCGTTTCTCAGCGTGCTGGCAACATTGGTCGAAAAGTCGATGCACATCGACCTCTGCACGGAAATTTTGAACATGGTCGAGGGTTGGGTATTTCGACCCGAAGGGACATGGCCTAACTTGAAGGAAAAGACGGCGGTGCTGCATAAAATGCTGTCGTTCGAACACAGGCAAGACCCGACCATGCTGTCCAAGTTCTTGGAGCTCGTCATCCGGATTTACGAGGACCCTAAAATCACTCGAACCGATTTGACGGTGCGCTTGGAGCACGCTTTTCTCATCGGCACGAGAGCTTCCAACGTTGAGATGCGCAATCGGTTCATGGCCATAATGGATAAGAGCCTATCCAAGACGGCCAGTGTTCGTCTGAACTACATTCTGACGTCTCAGAACTGGGATACACTTGCTGATTCATACTGGCTCGCCCAGGCCTCACAACTCCTGCTGGGTGCTGTGGAACTGACCGCGAACATCCAACTTCATGCGACCGACTTTAAAATCGCACCTGCCTCTCAGCTCGCCGCAGTTTTCCCCAAGGTGAGGGACTCGAGAGAGCCCATGATGATGTGTGACGACAGCCTCGAGGCTGTGATGGCGAGCCACCGCCGCTTCGTCGCGGAGCTTGGCGAGGTCAAAGTACGCGACGTGATGGAGCCGCTTGTGCAGCTGCAACACGTCGACACACAGTTGGCACATCAGTTGTGGGTGGCGATATTCCCCATGTTCTGGTCTGCGACTCTTCGAGAGGAACGGGCCGAGCTGGAGCGTGGGATGGTGTCGCTGTTGACCAAGGATTACCACAGCCGGCAGATTGACAAGAGACCAAACGTCATTCAATCTCTTGTCGAAGGAGCTGCCAAGACGTGGCCGCACTGTAAACTGCCGCCACACGTACTGAAATTTGAAGCGAAGACGTTTGACGTCTGGTACCCGGTTCTGGTGCAGCTTGAGAACGCGGCCATCAAGCCTCAAATGGAGTCGACGACGGTCCGAGAGAGCAACTTGAACGCCCTTGTGGACTTGTACGCTTCGCTCCAGGAAGAAGATCTTTTCTATGGCACATGGCGATGGCGGTGCAAGTTCGTCGAAACGAACGCGGGCCTGTCGTATGAACAAAACGGCATGTGGGACAAGGCTCAGAAGCTATACGAGATTGCGCAGATCAAGGCGAGGACGGGCGTCATCCCCTATGCCGAGGACGAATACATGCTTTGGGAGGACCACTGGGTACTGTGTGCGCAGAAGCTGCAGCAGTGGGAGATTCTGCAGGAGTTCGCCAAACACGAGAACTTCCAGGACCTCCTCCTTGAGTGTGCGTGGCGCAACACGGACATGTGGCAAGATGCGCAACATCGCGAGGCGCTCGACAATGTGATAAAGGGGGTCATGGATGCCCCGACGCCACGCAGGGCCTTTTTCCAGACTTTCATGTCGCTGCTCAAATTCCACAATCAGCCGGAGCAGGCGCAGGACTTTGCCCGGGTGTGCGATGAGGCGATTCAGCTGTCAATCAGGAAATGGCACCAGCTGCCAGAGCGATTGACGAACGCGCACATCCCGCTGCTTCAGAACTTTCAGCAGCTGGTCGAGATGCACGATGCCAGCGTCATATGTCAGAGCCTCGCCAACACTAATTCGTCAAATCTGGACGTCAAGTCTGGTGAGCTCAAGCTCCTTCTCGGCGCGTGGCGGGACAGGTTGCCGAATGTGTGGGACGACATCACAGCATGGCAGGACCTGGTAACCTGGAGACAACACATTTTCGGGCTGATCAATCAAACGTACCTGCAGCTGCTTCCGCCGCAGAGCCAACAGAACGCGGGAAGCGCCAATTCGTTCGCCTTTCGCGGTTATCACGAAACAGCATGGATCATCAACAGATTTGCGCACGTAGCGCGAAAGCACAATTTGCCGGAAGTGTGCATTAGCCAGCTGAGCCGCATCTACACACTGCCCAACATCGAGATCCAGGAAGCCTTTCTCAAGCTGCGGGAGCAGGCCAAGTGCCACTACGAGAATTCGGATGAGCTGGCGAGCGGACTGGAGGTCATCAACAACACGAACCTCAACTACTTCAACCCACAGCAGAAGGCCGAATTTTACACTCTCAAGGGCATGTTCCTCGAAAGGCTCAACCAGAAGGAAGATGCAGACAACGCTTTTGGCACAGCCCTTTACTTTGACATTGGGGCCGCGAAGGCCTGGGCGGAATGGGGCTACTTCAACGACAGAAAATTCCGAGAAGACCCCATGGACTACAACGCTGCTCGACAAGCTCTCACATCGTACTTGCAGGCGGCCGGCAGCTACAAGAATGCCAAATCTCGAAAGCTCCTGGCACGGATACTCTGGCTGCTCAGCTTGGACGACGCCAAGGGCACAATTTCCATGGGCTTTGACGATTTCAAGGGCGAGACGCCTGTATGGTACTGGATCACCTTTATTCCTCAGCTCCTGACGGGTCTCGGTCACAAGGAATCGCCGCGCGTCTACCAAATCCTGCTGAGCATCGCCAAGTCGTACCCACAGGCACTGTATTTTCTGCTTCGCACCAATCGCGAGGATATGAACATCATTCGGAGAAGCCAGGAGAACAAGGAGCGGGCACGGCTGCAGCGAGCGCAGTCTATAGCATCGGTCAGCAAGGCCAGCGTGTCGCCGCTGCAGGCCAAGAGTGAGGCGTCTCTCCGGCCGGGCACAGCCAATGTTAGCGAGGGTAGGGTCGAGGGAACCGAAGCAAACGGTTCGTCATCGGTGGCCGCTACGTCTGGGCCGTCGGCAGGTGGCATCGGCCAGGGCCCAGAACAAGAGCAGCAGTCGTCGGGACAAGGCCAGAAGAAGCCGCCGTGGGAGCTGACGGAAGAGATCATGTCGGTACTTAAGACGGCCTTCCCTTTGCTGGCCCTCTCGATGGAAACCATGGTCGACCAGATCCAGAAGCACTTCAAGTGCCCACCCGACGAAGACGCGTACCGGCTGATTGTAGCCTTGCTCAACGACGCGCTGACGTATGTCAGCCGCACACCGGCATCGTTTGCCAAAAGTGTCAAGCTCCCAGCGACTACGGAGACGAACATTACGCGCTTTGCGGAGACGATTTTGCCGACGCACATCAAAAAGTCGTTCGATGCTGACTTTGTCGACGTCAAACCGACCATGTACGAGTATATCCACAAGCTGCGGCTCTGGCGAAGTAAGTTTGAGGAGAAATTGGACCGGCGCGTCTGCCACGCCCCCCTCGAGGCCTTCTCACCACATCTGAGCGAGTTCCGGTACCTGAAATTTGACGAAGTGGAGATTCCGGGTCAGTACCTGCAGCACAAGGACAAGAACCAGGACTTCATCCGGATCGAACGCTTTCTGCCCAACGTCGACCTCGTGCGGTCGTATAGTGCTTCGTACCGTGGGCTGAAGATGCGTGGGCATGACGGCAGTGTTCACTCGTGGGCGGTGCAGCATCCGGCAGCGCGCCACTGCCGGCGGGAGGAACGTATCTTGCAGCTGTTCCGGCAACTCAACCAGACACTGAGTCGAAAGAAGGAGAGCCGGCGTCGCGATCTGCAGTTTACTCTGCCGTTGATGGTGCCGCTGGCGCCGCATATACGGATTGTGCAGGAAGACAGGTCGTACGTGACACTTCATGCGGTGTACGAGGACCACTGCCGAAACGGGGGCTTCTCCAAAGATGAGCCGATGCTGTTTACGCTGGATAAGTTCCGAGGCGTGCTGGATCCTAAAACTCAGGTGAGTGGATGCAACGCACGGGACGGTGGCGCTTCGAGGGGGACGACCATGGGCTAACAGGGCGCAGCAGCAGGGCAAGACGGAGCTGATGCCAGCAGCGCGGCTGGAGGTGATGAACGCGGTACAGGAGAAATGGGTGCCGTCGACGATTGCACTCGTGCACTTTCAGCGCGAGTTTTCACACTTTGCCGACTTCTGGCTGTTCCAGCGGCGCTTCTCCTACCAGCTATCGGCGCTCACATTCATGACATATATTCTGTATATGCACAACCGATACCCGTCCAAGATGAACATTGCGCGGGCTTCGGGCAATATCTGGGGCTCGGAGCTTATGTCATTTATGAACCCGTCGAAGCCCTTTTTCACAAACCCGGAGCCGGTGCCGTTCCGGCTGACGCCGAACCTGCAGGTGCTGATGGGGCCGCTGGCGACGGAGGGCATCTTTGCCTGCTCGCTCATGGCAATTGCACGGTGCCTTACGGGGGCAGAGGACGAGTTGGAGCATGCACTGACGCTCTTCGTGCGCGATGAGATAATCTACTGGTTGACGAGTAGTCACCGGAGCACGATCAGCGAGAGTCAGCTGCGCGACTCGGTGCAGCTCAACGGCGACGCAATCGTGAAAAGGGCGGCGAGCCTGGCACACAACCCGTCCGGGAACTTGCCCGCTAACCAGACGGTTATCGACGCGGTGGCCAAGGCAGTGAACCCGATGAACCTGGCGCAATGCGATGCGCTATGGATGCCGTACCTCTGAGACGATATCTGGGGCCGCGGGCACGTGGGGACGACGAAAACGTCCGCCAGAAGCGGCCGAACCTGGGGTCGACCTTAATCACACACATGTATAACTAGATTCTGCGCTATCTCCCGGGGCTTTCATTCTGGCTGTTCTGTTCTGGTCAGGGTCGGGGGATAAAGGGGAGATGGAGCACGGCGTTTCTGGTGGCTGGTGACGAGGCGTTCGGTAAGGCGTCGCTCGGCTCTTCCGCTTACGAGTCAGGCAGCGGCCTCGGATAGGGCGGAGGAAAATATGAAGAATAGAGAAGTATGTGGCCGTCGACTTGTCGAGGTGCCAAGGCGCTTCCCGTGATGGCGCGACGAAGCAGGCCCATGACGGTGAGCACGTGAGTCTGGTTCCCGCACGCCATGCGTTTGCAGAGGAATATTGCCATTCTGTGCGATTTGCTTTCTTAGCTACTTCGCATCGTGCTTGTTATTCTTCTGTCTGACTGCGGAAAGCCCAGCCTACTTATAGGCAGAGAGCCAACAAGGCCCTGATGGCCCAGATTCTCCAATCTACCTCATCGGCGATCCGTCTTTGCGCTCTCTTTCCGCTTCCGGCACATCAGGCGATACCAAGGGCACTGCCTGTTCCAACGGAACTCTCCAGATTGTGTCCTTTGACTCACTCCATTTATCGCCGATTCTCTCGGGATGCCCAGACTTCTGGCGGGTTCTCCTGCACGTGTCAATTCACGTGACTTTGACCGACCTGCTCGGTGTACCGATACCGCCAATCCTTACATATTCGGACATTAGAAACAACCACAACCTCCCCCGAAAAAAAGAGTTCCAGCTTTCCGCTGCTGTTGGCTTTTGACAGCGTGAGTATGATGTGCACCATACTACACTAACAAGGAGAGTGAAAGTAGTAACAGCCAACCAGACTGGCGATGTGGATGTGCGTTCCACGTGGCCCAAACCCTTCGTCCGCCTGGTGCCTCAGGCACCCAGTGCGTCCGCGGTATTCTCATGGGTGGCGAGATGACGTAATGCGATGGCATCGCCTCAGGGCCAAAAAGCAGCAACATGCGTTCATGATGCAACAGGCCGTGTCTCCGGGCCGTGTTTTTTAACGCGTCGTCACTCTGCCGTCACTCCGCCGTCACTCTGTTTGTGACAAATGGTTGCGGTGATTTATAACGGTGCATACCAGCAGCCGGCCTAGCACTCCCGCCCTTCCTCTCCCGTCCCACTAGTCCCTCTACCAGTTCAGCCAGCCAGCCAGTGCAGCAGGATTTAGGCCAGGCTAGCGAAGTAAGTGGACGGGATGGAGGGCGTGGACTCGAGCGCGACGCTGCGCAAGCTCTGGGAGCACCCGGATCCAACCAGCACGGCCATGTGGCGCTTCATGCAGGGTGCCAACCAGCGCTTCGGGCTGCATCTCGAGGTGAGCGGGACGGGACGTCGAACGTCGTCTGGCGACGCGCCCGCTGATTACCAGCCATGGGGGGGGAGGGCCGCACAGACCTTCGGCGACCTGTACAACTGGTCCTGCGGTCAGCGCAGCCAGTTCTACGGCTACCTGTGGGAGAGCCAGGCTTGGATCCACGAAGGCTCCTACACCGAGGTAGTGGACGAAACAGTGCCCATATCCCGGCTGCCGCGCTGGTTCGCCGGCGTCCGCCTCAACTGGGCCGAGAACGTCCTCTGGACGCGCGGCCCACAGGGCGCCGGCACGCGGTCGATGCTGCACAAGGAGGACGGCAAGACGGCCCTGACGGAGGTTCGCGAGGGTAACCGCGACGTCGTCCAGGTCAGCTGGGCCGAGCTGCGAGGCCGCGTCGCCCGTCTGGCGGCCGCCTTGCACGCCAAGGGCCTCGGCGAAGGTGACCGGGTGGTCGTGGTCGGCGCCAATTGTTGCCAGACCGTCGTCGTCTTCCTGGCCACCACCTGGCTGGGCGCCATCTTCAGCAGCTCGTCGACAGATATGGGCGTCCATGGCCTGCTGCAGAAAACGATTCAGATCAACCCCAAGGTCGCCGCCCTTGCGCCTCCTATCCCCCGGCCGTCGGCCGCTCCATGAGGGATGAGGCACCGGAGCGCTGACCAGGAACAGTTCCTCTTCATCGACGACGGAGCCCTGTACAACGGCAAGGTCGTCGACCTGCGCGCTAAGATCAGCAGCCTCGTCGACGGCCTCGGCAAGGGCTGTGACCAGTTTCAAAAGGCCATCATCATCCAGCGCTTCACCGAAAAGCCCTTGGACACGGCACACATTGCTGGGACCCAGAGACTGGAGCAGTTTATGTGCGGCAGCAGCGAGCCGCCGCCAGTGAGACGTATCGGCTTTCAGGACCCCGTCGCCATCTACTACTCGTCGGGCACGACAGGCGTTCCCAAGGCCATCGTGCATGGCGTCGGGACGATACTGATGAGCGTGGCCAAGGATGGACTCCTGCATCTGGATACCAAGCCCGACGACATCAATCTGCAGTACACAACGACGAGTTGGATCATGTTCCTTTGTTGCGTATCGCACATGGCGCTGGGCGGCCAGTCAGTGCTGTACGACGGATCGCCCTTCAAGCCGGACCCTACAATACTTCTGCGCATCGTCCAGCAGCAGCGTGTCACCATGCTCGGCGTCAGCCCGCGATGGATGTCGGAGCTTATCCAGACCAATATTGTCCCGCGCGATGTAGCCAACCTGTCGAGCCTGCGAATGGTGATGAGCACGGGCATGGTACTGCCAGAGCAGCACTTCAACTGGTTCTACGACACGGCCTTTGCGGACAAGGTTCAGCTGGCCAACCTGACGGGGGGGACGGATATCGTGTGTGCCCTTGTTCCTGATTTCTCTCTCGACTCTTTTCCTCTGCTGCTACTGCTGCTCCGGCCGCTGCTCCCTCTTCCTGCGGCGACGGAAGCCAGTGCTCGGCCCGGGAGGCGCGTGCGAGACTGACGCAGGGCTCCGCCTAGGTTGGCAGCTTTGGGATTGCCAACCCCTTGCAACCGCTCTACGTCGGTGGCTGCGTCGGCCTCAGCCTCGGCACGTCCGTCGCCGTCTTCGATCATGACCTGGACGAGGGCGCCGAGGGCAAGCCTCTCCCGGCCGGCTCGGCCGGC
>KB853293.1:30078-44779 GCA_000372705.1 Cerataphis brasiliensis yeast-like symbiont
TCGCGCGGCTGCCGCGACAGAGACGAAAAACGCGGTGGCCAGGACGCAGGCGATAGAGCCGCCGGCCGACAAGAAGCTCTCCAACTCGGAGCTCAAGAAGAGGGCCAAGGAGGAAAAGGCGGCGCGGAGAGCTGCGGCCAAGTCGGCCCTGCCGCCGGGTCCGGCCTCGCTGCCGCCTCAGCAGGGAGCAGGAACAGCAGCGGCGGCGGCGGCCAAGGCGAGACCCAAGCACGATGGCCAGCTGCCGCACGCTCGCCCGCCGCTTCGGCCTGGGACGCTACCGCCGATGGCCGCCAAGGAGACCAAGGCGGTCACGGTGCCCGAGTGCTTCAGCCACCTGTCCATGGCGCGCCGCATACCGCTGAGCCAGGCCGACAAGGACGTTCACCCAGTCGTCCTTGCCCTCGGCCAGCACATGGCGGCGTTTGCCGTCAGCGACAGCATCACGCGGCTAGAGACGACGCTGCTGGCCTTCAAAAAGGTGCCTTGACCCGGCTCCGACGCGATTTCTCGGGCTAGACGCTGACGGGCGGCCCTTGGCAGGTCATCGACGCCTACTCGACTCCCCACGGCACTACCTTTAGTCGCCACTTCACGTCGCACGTCCTCAACCCGCAGATCGACTACCTGACAGCCTGCCGCCCCATGTGCTTCGCCATGGGCAACGCCATCCGCTGGCTCAAGCTGCAGATAAGCCGCGTCGACATCGACAAGGCAGACTCCGACGTCAAGCGCCAACTGTGCCAGGCCATCGACAGCTTCATCCACGAGCGCATCACCGTCGCCGACCTGGTCATCGTCGAGGCCGCGACGGCCGCCATCGACGACGGCGCCGTCGTTGTCACCTACGCCCGCCACCACCTTGTTGAGCGCGCACTGCTGCGCGCCCGCGCCGCCGGCAAGTGCTTCCGCGTCATCCTCATCGACGACGCCTACGAGCGCGTCGGCATCGATCTCGCCAAGACGCTCGCCGCCGCCGCCATCCCCGTCAGCTACGTCTCCGACCTCGGCGCCCTGCGTTCTGTCCTGCAGGCCGCCACCCTGGTCCTGGTCGCCGCCGAGGCCATTTTCAGCAACGGAGCCATGTACGCGCGTGCCGGCACCGCCGACATCGCCGCCGCCGCCGCCGACTTCCACCTGACCGTCGTCGCCCTCTGCGAGTCCATCAACTTCACCGAGCGCCTGTCCGTCGACTCGCTGACCTATAACGAGATCGACCCTAACCTGAGCTCCGACGACGGCTTCCGCCTACTCTTCGACACCAGCCATGACAAATACATATCCGTCGTCGTCACTGAGTTCGGCAACACGTCTGCCAAGTCGGTCCTCGACATTCTCCGCAAACTGGAGGAGCTGTGAGTCGGGCGGGAGACGAGGCGCTGGGATGCACAGAACATAGTGGCTGCTTTTGTATACGCGACAAAAAAACGACCAGGCCGTAACCGTCGTGCCGCCTTCTCGCCCTCACTCTTTACCTCTTTCTCTCGCGCGTACGGTATTCCTAGTAACGATGTTGTTCCGGCCCTGGATTCGGCCAGTGATATAGAGCCCGGTCGTTCATCCATGCCCCCTAGAGGCGTATCTGCCCTTTGCCTCGTCCCGCCATGACCACGTATCCGAGCGTTGCAAACCTGTGTCTCTTGTTGGGCTGAAGGATTCCATTCTCGGCGCCGCCGGCCGCGGTGTTCGTTTGGCCGCCTAGACGCCCGCCGCCTCGGCGGCAGCAGGAGCACCAGCAGCCTCCTTGTCGCGTTGGGCCTTGCGGCGGCGCTTCTCGAGCAAGTCGGCCTTGCGCTGCTCCAGCACGGCCTGCTGGCGGTCGCTGACGCCCTGAAGCCAGTACCCGAAGCTGGCGCCGCCCATGCCGTACACCGGGTACACCCACAGCGACTCGCGGCTGAAGAAGGGCCGCATCTCAATGCCGACCTGCCAGAACCGCACCGCCAGCCCTACCCATCCCGTGCGCCGGTCTTGTCAGCAGCGCTCTCTGGTATTTGCAGCTTGTTTCTTGTGGCCAGGCCCCCGCCTCCATGAGCCGTGGACGGGTGCATGGGGCCTGTGACGAACCGAAGAAGCTCCAGGCAGCTATGCGCTCCATGCTGGCCACGTCCGTTTGTCCCAGTACCGATAATCTCCGTTTGTGTAGGTGTATGTGTGTGTGTGTCACTCTCTGTCCGGTATTACCTCTCACGTCCTAAAGCAGGCGAATGGGCCACTCCAGTGGTCGCGAGTAGGGAGATTAATCGAATGAGGTAGGTCGCATGTGCATAGCGTGCAAGTGGGCGGATGAGGCTCGATGAAGTTCGGGTCTTGCCCGCCCGCTGCTGACAAAGAATAGCACGTTGGAGAGGTAAAGTTTAGGCAACAAATATATCGTCACGTGTGTTAGGCCACTTTCTAGATACCCTACAGCCAAATATTTGCGCGCACGGCGCAACATGCGGGTGGCTCGAGAGCTTAACGCCACAACGCCATAAACGGTTGTGGCTCGAGCTCCAAGAGGTTTATGACATGTGCCCGGGCTCCGAATAGTGGGCTTCAGAGGGGAGACCCCCATTAACGGAGTTGACCTGCCCGGGACTCTCGCTTCTTTCACTTCCCTTCTCTCCTAAGACAGACACAATAATTGAATATACACTATTACGACCCAAGTCACGTTTGTACGTACGTACAAGGCCCGGCCAACAATCATCATCGCATCTCATCATCGCATCACCCATTTACGCTCTCCTTTCTCGCGGACACACGTCTTGAGGGAGTAGAGGGCACCGGAAACAGGACAGGCTGTCCTGAAAACCTGCTAAATACAAGACTTCCAGACATTGGGAGCATCCTAGAAAAGATTCATTGATGATATGCAGCATCAATACGAGGTCTTGTCTCCGAGGCAACCTTTATTTCATTTGGGCGCATTGTACTTCGTAGTTATTTCGTCAATGAGACTCGATTACCTACTAAGAACTCAAACAGTTAGACAATTGGCCATTCGTCATGCTTCTCGGCTTATACCGAGGAATTTAGACATACCTCCAAAGCTTCCTTGTCTGAAGGATGCTCAGCAGTAACTTCTCGCTGGCCCTGGGTCCTCTGCGCCGCCAAAGCCGACCAGCAAATTTCCATCGTCTACGAGACCGCCAGGCACCGTCCCAGTCCTGGGTCATCTACTCGTCATCCTTTGTCGCCAACTCAAGCGGTTGCATCATACATGGGGCATCCCTCGGTCGAGGAGAATGCATGTCCATTCTACCGGGATATCCTGTCTCGCCTCCCTCTATCCCTGCCACAGCTCTATCGCGGAGGCGTAGAATTTGGACGCCATCCTGACGGCGGGAGCGAGAGCGAGTTCCGCTGCGACGACGGCTCGCCTCGCTGCGTCCACTGCATTATCTTGGCCGTCATCCTACACACGTACTGCTGGATGAAAGACTCCCTAAGTAAGAGTCAACGTAAGCTTTTCTTCAACCCAGACTGCGGCAACCAGCTTCCTGAGCCGCTATGCACTTACGTATAAAAACTGTGCTCCGAGTTGTGCAGAGCAACCAGGTTGTGAGCCAGCTCGTGGGCCAGCACAACCCACCACCACGACGCGGCCTCGGCCAGGCCGGCGCCGGCATTGGGGCCGTTGATGCTCGATGCGTGTAGTTGAACAAAAAATCTCAGGTTGCAGAAGATGCTGCCGCCCGTATTGAAGGCACATGTGCCTCCCGTCTCATCGTGAAAGATGTGGATCGCTCGGGGCGACAGCGAGTAGATACTGCCAACCTCGACCAGCAAGGCGGCGAACGAGTTGATGGCTGCCGTGTTGGTGGATAGGAACTCGGTCGTCGACTGAGCCATGTGCTTGGAAACAAACACCTTGATGCCATGGGCAGCCTCAGCCACAAATACAACGTCTGTCGCCGGAGTCTTGTCACAGTATGTCCCCTGCTCCTTCACTTCGGTGACTGTCGGTTCCGAAAAGACCTTGTTTGATCCATGCGCACGTGTCGAGTTGATAGCGTTGAGGAGATTCTGCTTTATCACGGCCGGATTCGTCACCCTCCCGTCGTTTTCCCGTGACTGCTTGCCGTTGTCGACCTGCCAGCTGCCCTCAGACTGTTGGCCACTCATGGAATGCCGGCCATTTGATCCGTCCTTGTCTGTCGACTTGGTTCCCAGATTTTTCTGCCCATCATCCTGAATGCCGCCCTGGGAGCCCGCGAGATTCAGTCGGCGAGTCCAGGACGAAAACAGGCCTTCCCCTTTCCTGGTCGGGGTCGGAGCCTCTACGGCATCGATCTCGGGCGGGCCCCATCCGCCCGGCATCTTTTCGCTTGCATCTGCGTCTTCTCTTGCCTTGGCCGGCTTCGTGAGGCCTTCTGCGGCGCCGCTGCCTTGCCGTCTCCACGATAGTTCCTGCTCCTGGATTCTCCTTTTCTCTTCTTCCAACGCCCTCTGTCTCTGCTCCTCAGCCATCCTAGCCTCGACTGCCTTGGCTCGCAAAATGCGGTCGACGTTGTACCCTCGGGCGCGGAGGCCGTACAGGTCCAAGGTGAGAAAAGGCTCGAAGAAAAGATAAGCCTGCTGATTCGGTCTCTCCAGAAGCATTTGGCAGATGGCCTGTCCGATCTGGTACATGTCAGGTTGTTTCTCGTCAGCCACGTAAAGAGTCCACGAGCCCTTCTCCGCACTTGCTGCCGCTGATCGCTTCTCCGTCTGGGGCTTGTCAAAGGTTTTGAGGCTGCGACTCAGTGCCACCGATCGAACCATTGTCACTTTGAGGTTCTTTTCCAGCCACTTGGCGTCGTGTTTGATGCCGTCGCGGCGATAGGAGCTGTACTCGTGCACGAAAAGCTTGGCCCTTTCCAGAATGTGTTTTCGCAGCATCTCAGTCTTCTTTTCGTCCACCACCTGACTGCCAATTCGTATTTCGTCTTTAACGCGACTGCTCAGTTTCTGCGCACCAAGCTCCAGATAAAAAGTTTCTAGCGAATCCTCCTCCGGTGCGCAGATCAGGTGCTCTTTGAATAGACGGAAGCTAATGATGTCATCCACCACCACAATCTGGTCGGCGGGTACGAGCTGATATTGCTTGATGGGGGACCCCTCGTCATCCGGCCCTGTCCCGTCCGCTTCACTGTTTGTCATGAGCTCTCTATATGCCAGCAGGCACGGTGCGGTTCTCATTCTCTTCCAAAGATCCCTGTCTCGCTGGAGTGTGGGCGTCACCTCGGAGAGGGACTTGAGCATATCAAGATACTTTTCCGAGCTCTGGAGCACGTCCAGCAACCGAGCAGGTTCGGTGGACACTAAATGCGCCACCTCAACCTTGGTCGGCTCGCTCTTGGCCCCACAGTGGAATAGGAACGAATTGGCCTCTGGGCCGAAGTCGACGAAATCAAAGATCTCGGCAAACGTCGTAGACGTGCCTAGGTAGGTCCTTGAGGGCCTGATGTGCGAGATTGTACCATTGGCCGCCTTACCCGGCGCTGGGGCCAGCGAGGGCCTGATAATAGGTACCATGGGAGCATTGCGAAGCTTGTGGAGGCTGTTGTCCTGACCCTTGAGTTCGCTGATTCGGGAGGCGAAGTAGCCGAATAAGAATGTGGCAGCTTGGTGGTCTCGTGGCGGGTCCTCCACCAGTCGATGAACGCACTCGATCATGGGCGGATCTCTCGCTACCCCGAATTTCTAGGCCCAAGACTATCAGTCCATAATTATCGTATCGTTAAAGGCCTTTTATGCACAAACATGAGCGTGGACATGAAGGTCCTTGCGGAGGACGTTGAAACCAAGAACGGAAGCTTTATCATTGGTAAAGCAGTCCGCTGGCGCAACTAGCTTTGCAACGCCTTGCAGGGGGAGGATCGCCTTCCTCGTGCTGCCGATTTCGAACGCAGCGTAATTATGCGAGTGGTGATTGGTGATGAAGTAATTCATGGCCGAAGCTCGCAGGCCGTTGTCCTTGGATGCCATCATGTCCACCAGCTCGGGTACCGATGGATGTGCTCGAAGGCCCATAGACGACAAGAACCGTCCCTCCGGGCTGGTGGACCGGAAGCTACCGAGAGGCCCCGGCCACTGCAGTATCGGCAGCTTCAGCGTTCGAAGCGCGTCCTTTGGCTCGAAAAGCTCTGAGATCTGGAACAAAGTTGACGTGCCCTTGGTTGGCTCCATCCCTTGAGGACCGCACTCGGCAGGACAGAATTTGGACTGCTTGAGCTTTTGGAGGTCGGACGACGGAATGTCGTTGAGAACTGATGCAAGGTACTTGATTAGCTCCATGTGGCTCCATTTTGTTTCGCCAAGGTCTCCGGATACGTTCAGCAGCCGAGCGAAGATGGTATCAAGGTCAACAGTTTTGCGAACCCCTATAGCCGTAAGGAATTTGGCCTTGACCTTCTCGCAGCCCTGGATGCCGGGAAGATCGTCGAAAAGCTTGACCGACGGAAAGAAGGACTCTGTAGGTTGCCTCATGCCCAGCTTTGTGGGCATCACGGGGTGTTGCCTGAGAAGGGTCGCCACCATATCCCTGTCCCTAGCAGTGATGAGATCCCAATTCTTGGAGAGCACGACCAATACCTGAATCGCAAACTTGGGCGATCTCGTGATGCTCTCCGCTTCTGGTCTCTGTTGGGTCGATTCAATCAGATGTTCAAGCCACGAAACAACCTCCAATGGCTCCCAGCCGAGAGCCTGCAGCTGAGTAGCAATTAAGCCTGGAATGAGCTCGAAGGGAATCGTGGTCGGAGGAATCGGCAGGATTTCTGGGATACGTTGTACGTTCTGGAAATTTTGAATGCTGCCGAGAGCGATGACCTCTCCCTTACCACCTTCGTCGCCGAGCGTCGCAACGGCAACATTCAGCAAGGCTGATCGGTCCTCAAGATCAAGTTCCCTACTTAGACTCTTCTCGACTGTCCAGGCAATGAAATTGATAGCTTGTGTCTTGGACAGAGCCTTGGCCTCCAGCTCCCGTTTCACGTCGGTGACGGTAATGTGGGAAATGAGACCGAAATCGATCAGCTTTTGGGCAAAAGCGCATTTACTGAGCTCCTTGGGAATGACGGGTATGTTATCCACAAACGAGACAAGCTCATCAGACCTCTGGCGAACCTGGGTGGTCGGCAGAACGCCGCGGGTCGAAAAAACTTCGATGGATGCTTTTCTAAAGCAGGTCCAGAATGCCTCTTCGATGATCACACCGACTTGCCCGCTGGGAGTGGAATCGCCAAAACTGAAGGTGTCGAGGGAATGTGTGGCTTGAGGGACGTACTTGGCGATGATGTCACTGGTTATCTTGACCCCTGGCTTCAATGAGCCTTGTATCATTTTGCTCAAGTTTTCCATCTCATTTGCAAAGGCCAACCTGCTGACAATGCCCGCGGCTCGCAGAAGCTCCTGGTTCCATGTCTTGACCCACCGCGCATTCAGGTCGATGGCCTCACGTTCGACGGTCGGAATGATTGAGGGCGCCGAAATGTGTAAGCCAGCTCCCGTTGTCTGCATGGTCGGAAATCCGATAAAAATACGCCCGCCCGGCTTTTTGCTAGGCAGGACAGAGCGAAAGATGTCAGTGGCTTTGGCGAAGGCGGCATCGCCGCCCGACATCTCAGAAGCATGAGTTTCGTCCAAGGATGATGTTAGGATGGAAAGCTTTGTCACCTTCGGTGGTGGCTTTTTAGTAGCTCGCTCTAGCTCTGAGGCAAATGCAGGAGGGAAGATGGTGTCGATATTCGCAGATGTGACTTGAAGGAAGATAGCAGAGGAATTGAGTCGGGTGACATCTTCTACTATCAGAGGTTGAACAACACTATCCTTGCTCTTGTTCTTTGACCTAAAGCCTCCGTGAGACGCACTCGAGGTAAGGCGGGCGAAGAAGGACTTTAAAGACGGTGTCTCGCTGGTGCCAAAGGTTTCGGAGCTCTTGGAGGTCGACTGCGTCGGCTGCGGCTTCCAGCCAAGGACACTCATATAGGACGCATCAATCTGGGTACTGTGACGATAAACAGCGACCACTTTCATGTGGCCTTGCTTTGTGCGAGCCTCAAGATCTTGAGGCAAGAGCAACTCTGCGCTGGGCGAGGACACCTTGCGGAGAGACAAGATTTGATAGTCATCGATCCAGAGCTCAATCCTCTGAAGCGCTACAAAGGTCAAGCTAGTGGCCAGGAATTGGCTGACCGAGAGCAGATTTGGCACTGAGGATGTCGTATTTCGATAATCCAACAGAAAGACCGTGTTCCGGGACGCTTTGTTGACAGGAGATCGGGACTTTTGGGTAAAGAGAGAGTTCCCTTTCCAGAAAAATCTCATTGAGACGCCACCAGAGCTGACGTGAGGATTCTCGCAGTCGGCAAAAACGCTGTAGAAGCCGACGCCGAAAGCACCAATTTTGGTCTCGTCAGGGTTGCCCTCAGCGATCCTCTTCAATCGATTCCAGTCGGTTTCGGAGAAGGGCTGTCCGTCATTTTCCACCACAAGTCGGCGGAGGGTGTGATGTGAAATGGTATGCTGGAGAAGGTCGGACCGGGTCGGGGTTGGGGGCAAAGCCACTTGCGTCGACGGGATCGTCTCCCACTTGACGCGGACAGTCGTGGCCTGGGCATCAGCAGCATTTTGGACGAGCTCGCGCAGCGTTGTCCACTCTCCAGAGTACCTGGCAAGAACTTTATCGATCAGAGCACGCGTATCCACCGTCACGGCTTCCTCGGGTTCGAGGTAGTCTGAGGCGGCGGCCTGCATGCTGTCGTAGTCGTACATGGCTTGTCGTGGTGATGGGCGGCCGTTTGTTCTGGCGACAGGACGAGGTCGGCACACTCAGGCGCACATGCCACGAGAGCAAGACAATCCAGGTTGACTCGGCAACCCGGCTTTTGAGTGTGCAGGTGGCAGGAGACGGCTTGGCTGAAAGATGACGGCGGACGCGTCACTCAGAGCTAGGCAGAAGACGGGACGCGGCTGCAGGTACGTGCAGGGTCAAACCAGGGTGCTCATGTGCAAACACGTGGTATGGATGGATGGGTCGTCCGGCCCAGGCCCCGAAGCAAAAAAATCAAGCTGCAAGAAGCATTCGTGATGACGGCAGTGAAAATGAAGACGTGGATTCTGCGGCTTGAGCCTGGAAGGAGGGTATGAGGCGGAGGGTATCAAACGCAGGGTGTGAGCGGAGGGGCGTGAAGTCCCGGGATGAGTGGATCCATGCTTATGCCCAGACACGCCCTGTAAACACACCCCCTTCCCCTTGAGGCTCCGTGAGGCTGGCTCCAGGCCTTCGCTCCTTCTCTGTGCGGTGTTTCTGTAGATTCCGCCTGCCTCGCAACCTCGCCTCAGCCTAGTCGTTGATGCTAACCTGACGCTTCGACAGGCATTGATCTGCTTTAATCTACTATCTCCTGGTCCTCCAGGTAGCAGGCACCTGCAGCTTGGAGGAGCGCCCGCCTAGTTAATAGCAGTCCCAGACATCTGAATGAAACAGCTTTCTGGGCTTGTGATTCTTGTGCCGCGTACCTATCAAATCCGGCGTTCGCGATGCCAGGGTACGGGGCTTTGTCAACGCCTGCCGCCATGCTCCCTGGACTGCGACCGTGATCGCTTCCGCCAACCTTTGCTCCTGTCCCTGCTCCTTTGCCTGTGCCTTCGCTCTCTCCGCCCGGCACTGCGGCTACGGCTTCGATCGCCGCCCCGTTCATGCCGATGCCTGCCTCGTGTTCTCCCGCGCCCGTCTGGACTGTAGTCTCTCGGTCTGTCCACGTGGCGGCTCCCATCCACCATCCTATCGGCATCTCGACTCCGCCGCCGGTGTTCTCGATGCCGGCGATGGTCGCGACTTCTGCTTCGAAGCCGCCGCCGATCTCTCTTATGGGCATCATCATCATGCCATGAGCCGTCCCGCCCGGGCTGGGGTCTGGCCGCGGGTGGGTTGCCTGTCGCCTCAACGTCTCTCTGAGGCCCGGTCTGTATGGAGTTTGCCCCGGTTACGTTCCGCTGCGGTGGCGGCAGACCGAGCGCACGAGCCATGGCATCCTCCTCGGCTTCCTTGACTTTGCGCAGCTCCTCCCTGCGCTCCCGCTCGCGTCGCTCCTCGGGTGTCTCGACCGAGCCGGCAACCGACGAAGCGTCGGCGTCTGCTGAGTCGGCCTTGGCGTACCAGTTAAGGTCTTTTCCTTTCTGCCATCGCCCGACCGGCGCCTTCAGGCTGTGGCCGAGATAGTTCTCGCGGTGCGCCGAGCTGGCGACCTCGTCCCAGCTAAAGTTGACGCCACCTCGGGAGCCGGACTTGCGAATGCTCGCCAGCAGGTCCATTGCGAGGGACTGCGGCACGCTTTTTCTCACTGGATCTGTGACGCGTACTGAAGGCTTGTCTTGCGGAACTTTGCGGAGCGGAAGCTTATGAGGCAAGCATTACAAGTTGATAGGTGATGCAGATGAGAAATGCCGATACAGAGCTAAAAAAAAGTGACTGGATAAAGTAATGACTATCAGTACTTTCCGGCTTGTCGAAGAACCGCCCCGCCCGTGACAGCACCCCCAATTTTTTCACCTTTATAACTAATAGTCAATTTCGCTATCGGGATGGGGTCATCGCCCGCCGGCTTCCTATGCACCATCGACTGATCCCATATTTACCTTTTTCCCTTATATACATCCGTTTATATTTTGCCGTTCCTCTCGCTATACGCTTCAACCGTCGGTCGGCTCCTAGGGCCGGGAGCTTCCCCTCGTCCGACTTCCATTCCGTCATCAACGGCCGGCCTCTACAAGGCCTCGGCCGACGCACGATTCCTCTTACGCGCCCACCATCAAGGTCCGCGTCGCCGCCACCAAGGCCCGGACGCTTGCTATGAGGCTCGTCCGTACCTACTCTTCGGGCCTCAACGGCGCGATTCCCGCGTCTAAGGCCAAGTATGTGCCGACGTCCGGCACCTATCCCAAGGGCTTTGCCGCTGCCGGCATCTTCGTCGGCGTTAAGCCTGGTAATACCAGTAAGCCCGACCTCGCCCTTGTCACCTCAGACCGGTCTTGCGCTGCTGCTGCCGTCTTCACCAAGAACAAGTTCCAAGCGGCACCCGTCACCTTCAGCCGCGCCGTCCTCAAGGCCAAGGCAAACGCCGGCATGCGCAGCATCATTATCAACTCCGGCTGTGCCAACGCTGTCACCGGCGTCGGAGGCCTTGAGGACGCCATCAGGATGGCTCGGACAACCGACAAACGCGTCGGATGTGACGATTCCACGATCGTCATGAGCACAGGCGTCATAGGCCAGCGGTACGGGCCAGAAGGCTCTGCAACTCTTGTCGCCCCTCAAAAGCGCCGACCTCGCTGATGTCTTTCCAGACTGCCCATTCAGAAGATTGTCGATCATATTCCGGTGGCCTATCACAAGGCTGGTGACTCGCACAAGCACTGGCTTGACTGTGCCAAGGCCATCTGCACCACCGATACTTTTCCCAAACTCATGTCACGGTCGTTTGAATTGCCTTCATCGCCAAACAGAGAGTACCGCATTGCCGGCATGACCAAGGGCGCCGGCATGCTGGCGCCCAACATGGCTACTCTGCTGACAATACTCGCGACTGATGCACCAATCAATCCCGGAATTATGGCATCTCTCTTGCGCCACGCTGTAGACCGCTCTTTCAACTCCATCACCATTGACGGCGACACCTCGACCAACGATACTGTCGCGCTTCTGGCTAACGGCGCTGCCGGCGGCACCGAAGTAGCGTCGGAACACACAGATGACTATCACGTCTTCCGACGCGTGCTGACCGACTTCGCCACCGATCTGGCCAAATACATCGTCCGCGACGGCGAGGGAGCCACCAAGTTCGTCACTATCCGCGTCGTCGACAGTGCCTCAGAGGAGTCCGCATGCGCCGTTGCACGCTCCATCGCCCTGTCGCCGCTCGTCAAGACGGCTCTGTACGGAAAAGACGCCAATTGGGGCCGCATCTTATGCGCCGCTGGTTACGCGCTCATATCGCCTCCCGGACGGCCGGCCAATGACGTACCGGAGATTGTTCCGGAGCGCACCAATGTCTCCTTCATCCCCACCGACGGCTCCCCAGAGTTGAAGCTGCTGGTCAATGGAGAGCCCGAAATGATGGATGAGGAGCGGGCCAGCGAGATTCTGGAAGCAGCCGACCTCGAGATTCTCGTCAAACTAGGCACGGGAGACAAGAGCGCTGTGCATTGGACCTGCGATTTCAGTCACGACTATGTCACCATCAACGGAGATTATCGGACGTGACCATGTGCCCGACTTCAGAGTGATTAGGTATCAGCAATAGTGCTTTTTGTGTGGCAAGTTGACTTTTCCAATTTAGCGTCTCTTTTTGTAAAATTTCCAAATATGAGAAAGGCATAGGCGAATTTGTGTCCTTCCGAGTCATAGTTGTCTGTCCCAAGCATCAGACTCACTCAGATGAAGTGCACAAGATCAATTGCGACGGGGAAAGGGAGGAAAATGCACGGGAAGGCAATAGACGGTCTAAGCACTTAATGTGCCCTTCGTACTCGGCACCTCGCCCTCCTTGCCCTGGACCCTAGAGGTGGCCATTCGGATGGCCACAGCTAGCGCCTTGAAAGCACTCTCTGCCCGGTGGTGGTCGTTGTCGCCGCGGAGGCAGTCCACATGCATAGTAATGCGCGCGGCCTGGGCAAAACTCTGCAGACAGTGCGGCACCATTTCAGTGCTGAGCTTGCCGAGCCACTCGCGCTTCAGGCCGAGGTCGACTATACTGTATGGACGGTTCGACAGATCAACTACGGCGCGCGAGAGAGCCTCGTCCAGGGGCGCATAGGCCGAGCCAAAGCGAGCAAGGCCGGTAGGAGTGCCAAGGGCTTTTTTGAAGACGTCGCCTAAAGCAATGCAGCAGTCCTCCGCAGTGTGATGGTCGTCGACTGTACTTCCAAAGGTGAAGTGATGGAGGGGGTAGCGGGGGGAAAGAGAAAGTCAGTATACCGAATAATCTCGCCGAAAGGAGAAATAAGGTATGGGTGAGAAGAAAGACAGAGAGTGGGAAGGTTGGCAGCAACGGTGGCAGACGGACTGTGAAGATCGCCCTCGCAATGTAAGGCCAGACTCCAGCCCGCATGTTTAGCTAGTGCGTGTAGCATATGGTCGAGGAATCCGATGCCGGTGTTGATGGCTATCGTCTGCGAGCTGGTGGACTGAGAAGCATGCTCGGTGGCGGCCTGCAGCAACCGTGCGTGTGTACCGGCGGGAAGAGCGCCGCCGTCGAGATTAAGTGCGAGCTGGATCTTGGTCTCGTTGGTGTCGCGGGCGAGCGACGCGGCCCGGCTCTCTAACTCTTCTCGAGAAGCAGTTGCTTGCGCCATCTCCTCACGACGAGCGGCCTCGGGACCAGCTGCTTTGGCGACAACGTCCTGTGCTCTGTAATACGGCTGCTCCGTCGCTCCGTTGAACGAGATGCTTCGAACAGCTGGCGGCGAGGCGAGAACGCGCGGGATTGATGATTGAGCAAAGCTTGAGGTCGGGGCCGTCGAGGAGAGGCTCAAGCTAGGATATCTTCAGGCCACGGCCAGGGGCTGCGTGTGTTTCCATTGCTGCGTCGTCTATTGGCTGACGGACGGCGACGTCGGCTCGTCGTTGATAAGGATGACTCAGTTGACAAAATAGCGAACTTTTAGGCCACTTCTAACATGTTCAATCGAAGCCGACCAAGTACACACTTAGCCGTGGGACCCCAATTCGATCAAAATCGCAATGAAAAGAAAATCTCGGTTGGAAAAGGAGATATCGCTTAAATGCGCATTCTATTGGCCCATCAAGTGATTCAGGCTTGCGGTCGCTGCCTACGATAGGGTGGGCAGGCAGACGCAGGCGCCGCTGCCGGCCACAACGGTAAATTCAACGATCAATTAGACAGTGAGGCTATCGTGGTCATCCCAGGAGGCTCTAGTCAGTCAATTTCCGCTATGCTCGCTCTTCTTCCTCTAACTGACTCTCCACAAGCTCCCAATCCAGCCCAGCACCCGCAAGCTCGTCGTCTGAGTCCATCGCTGCTGCCGCCGGTGATGACGTGCGGCAACGCTGGTACGCCCGCTGCATCTCTGTCCTCGGCTCGTAGGAATCTCCGTTAGCCTTGAGGTGTACGAGGCCGCGTTTCGCCGCCCTTTTGACTCTCGTAGGCAGCGCCGGCGGCGCTGAGGCCACTTGTCTTGTGGCCCGTCTGAGGCGATACTACTTCGTAGAATGCTGTTTTTGGAGCAGTAGAATCGCGCTCGATTAACTCTTCCCTGGAATTGCAGATGAATAGGTTTTGCGTAAAATTTGATACCTTGTTTAGGCTGTTCTGCAAAAAGTCCATCTCGATTGACTGGTCTTTCCAGCGTCGATTGTGACAGGGCTGCAGGGGAATGTGCGCGCTTAGCTGATTGTTGGATGTTTTGATGAAAGCTGGGGTGCAATTTACACGATTCCTAGTGCTTCTCGACCTAAGGAAGAAAGAGAGAAAGAAACTAGTTAATAATTCCCAATTACAGGCCTGACTCGGGGTTTTCATCGCCTAGTCGGCAAAGCTGCTGCGGTAGCGGCGCTCCTACGCTACTGTGCCACAAAAGCCCGATTTTGGTTGCTTAATAATGAGTCAGGGGTGGTTGCTTGTTAAATTTGGGGGCTAGTTATCTGTCAACCGCCTCCCACTATATGTCGACCAATAGTGGATCCACGCCACACTTTCTGTGGCACAGCACA
>KB853294.1:3298-22253 GCA_000372705.1 Cerataphis brasiliensis yeast-like symbiont
ACGGGAGCAGCACGTCCAGTCCGTCGCTCAACAGCTCGCTGTTCGCCTGCTGCCAGACCGGCCACACCAAGTCCGCCAGCCGCTCCGACGTGCGCACCAGCTGCTGTACCTCGGCGTCCTCGCCCACCGAATGCCACGCTGCCCGGAGCCTGTCGAGCAACTCTTCCACGCTCTGGGCCATCCCCGACTCGGTCGTCGCCCGTCGAGCTCGCTCGCGTAGCTGACCGAACCGCGTCTCGGCGTCGTCCAACAGGGCCGGGTCCGTGAGCATCTCCTCGACCACGTCGGCCAATTCGCACACCAGCTTGTCCCAGTCGCCATACTGACGGCCCCTCTCCACCACCTCTCGGAACGACACTTCGGCTTGCGCCCATTTCTCGCCGTCGCCGAAGGAGCTCACAAGCTTCCAACACTTGTCCACCGCCAGATGGCCCTCCCGGCTGGCCGCTGTCTGCCCTTGGACCGCCTGCACGGTGTCCGCCGCCAGCCGCGAGTACGCCTCGACGTAGCGCTTCACCAGCAGCGCCAGCGTCGACGCCGAATCGGCATAGTCGCTGCGCTGCCGCAGACCGAGAACTGCCTCTTTCAGACGGCGGAAGAGCGTCCGCCTCTCGTCCCCCTTGGCGTGCCGGTCCAGGCTGCGGTCGGCCTCACCAACCACCTCTTGGGCGCCTGCCGATAAGACCTGCGCGACGTCGTGTGCCTGCTCCTCGAGCTCCTGCCGAGACGGCCTAGCCCGCGGGCCGTCGTCGTCCGTCTGTTGTTTCAGCCGCTGAGCGGCCTCGGCCGACGGCTCCAGCTGGTCGCCGGCCCGCCGCGACGCATGCTCGAGCGCAGATGCTGTATCCCGGGGCACCTCCCGCCCCACCGTGCCCAGGTCGGACAGGAAGACGCGGAATTCCGAGTTGGTCACAAGGAGGGATCCGATGGTGCGTAGGCTCGCAGCTGTCGCCGACGCGTCCGCTCTGGCCTTGGACGCCGCTGCCCTCGTACCCATCTGGCCGACGTCGACCTTGGCCCCGGCTTTGGCCACGTACCACAGCAGGTCCTGCATCTGGTCCTGCGCGTTTTTTCGAAGCAGTAGCTCCATGACCTGCGAAAGCCATAGCTTGGTCGTTCTGACGAGCGCCCGTCCTGATGGGCTCAGGCCCGCCGTGTCCGGGTTGAGCACCTCGGCCGACAGCAGGCTGCGTAGGTGGATGACGGCCTGCTCTGTCGACGGCATATATCCCTGGCCCACCGCTCGCAACATCTGGTACGTGTGCAACTTCTCATGCAGCCGCGTCTGCCGGGACGTCTCGTCGTTGTACTGGGGCAGCAGAGGCTCGTGCTCGCCATCGCGGCTGCGCGACTTGCGCCAGCCCAGGCATGCAAGCATTGTCCCCGTCTTTCTTCTCGCGCTATGTAGCTTGCTCTGGGAGAGAGAGAGAGAGAGGGGGGGGGTTGAGGGAGGGAGCCCTGGAGGGGATCTGTTGTCCGGCGAAGAGGGACGTAGGCCTGGTGGCTGGTGGCTGGTGGCTGGCCGAGCGAGGCGGGCCGACAGCTGTAGCCACGCTGTCAGATTAGACGCTGTCTTCGTCATTTATACTTCGTAGCGGCACAGCAACAGGTTCATTCGGGGCGCCAGGGAGCTGCGGCCCGCAACCATGACGTCGCCGAAGTCTTTGTCCCGCTCCCACGGAATCACGAAGCTGACGAATGCTTCGCTTCCCCATCTCCCTCCTTCCCCCTTCCCGGCGCTGTCTGTTTGCGCTGCCTCGATACCCTTTTGCGCAGCCGGAATGTCATCTTCTCTGCGTACTGCTTCGTGGCCGTCCCCTGCGTAGCAAAATCGTGTGGGCCGCAGAAATAGGGAGACACTCACAAGAGGGGCACGGACACTCGGACAAACACCTTCGTTTGAAATCCTGACCGGGCGTGGGGAATTGCCGGGGTCCTCTCACCCCTTTGTTCCCGGCCGTCTCGTCGCCCTTCTTCGCCTGTTCACCCGATACCTCGCCTCCTCATCGATCCGGCTCTCGTTATTCCCTCCTTGACCATAGATACGCCTCACTGTTCCATGTCCGAGGACGTCGCAGCCTCGCCCGGCTCCTCCGCCTTGCACATCGGCTCCTTGAACCCTACACACAATGGCCACCAAGGCTAGGGACGACGCCATGGCCGTGGCCCCCGAGTGGCCGCGTATGGGCTTCCAAGAAGCCATGGCCATGGAGAAACTCCCCGCTGATGATCAAGGCGGCGCATCTGTCAAGCAGTTTGTCAGCCGGCAGCCAGCCTGGAAGCCCGGCGCCGAGCTGCCGTGGGACAACCTGTTTCGAGGCCTCGACGGCCAGGTCCCAAAACTTCGAGGTCGTGGTGTCTACGGCGGGCATGTCTTTGCTCAGGCATCCTTGGCCGCCGCCAGGGCTGTCGAAGAAGAGGAACAGTATGTCGGGCCTGGTACAAGTGCTCAGGGGACGCCGGGCATTCATGTGAGTACGTCGGCAATCCTCGCCCCAAAGTCTCATTTCTGATGCTTCTTAGTCCATCCAAGGAGTCTTCACCACTCCGGGCCTGGGAGATCGTCCCTTTGTATACCAAGTGGTGCCCATCTCCTCAGGCCGGTCCTTCTCGGCGCGCTTGGTCAATGTGAGGCAGCCGAGGCAGCCGTCCGAGAAGCCATCGGTCCGTACCCAGCATCCGATGCCCAGCTGGCCCTCAACGGCATCTGTTTCAGCTGCATTACCACTTTCAAACGACCTCGATCCACGCCCGACGATGTGCAAGAAGCCCGGTCGGCCCAGGAACGATACGCCGATATCCTATCGTCGAGGAGGCCGCATCAGTGGAAACCAAGCCCGCAGACGGGCCTCGACCAGATCAGGGAACTCTTCCCTGACGCCGGACCCGGCGCATTTCCCATCCTGGACCTGCGCAAGGTAGACATGACCGCCTCCAATGCGGGAAAACCTGTCCCCGAGCGCCGCGAGCTCACCTACTACCGGCTTCTCAAACCCATTCCACGGCATGACGTAAACACGCACATCGTCTGCCATGCTTTCGAAGCCGACCGGAACGGTGTCATCATGTTGGCAAACCACATGGGCTACGGCCACAACCTCGGCAAGGCCACCAGCCTGGCTTACTCATTCTACATCCATGTCAATCCGGACGAGGCTGTCATGGACGGCAAAAGCTGGTGGCTGCAGGAGGCCTCCTGGCCGCGGGTTAGTGCCGGCCGGTGCATACAGGAGAGCAAAATCTGGAGTCCTGAGGGGAAGCATATCGCCAGTGCTTACCAAGATGGCATTGCCGTGCCCGCTGGCCATTTATGACATAAAATGGCATTGAGGCTATACTACTGAAGCCATGAGCCCGCAACCCTCGCGCACCCAATCGAGCTGCGGAGAGAGCAAGGCGGGAATACCAGGAGAGGGCTGAGTGTCCTTATAAGGGGGTGCTACGAGGACGCGCGGACTTGACTCGATATCCATAGAAGCTCTGTAACCAACCGAACATGGTTTTCATGACGGCCAAAAAGACCCTCCGAGGCCTTGAGGTTACAGGAAAAGCGTTGATGGCTGGCAATGACTTGCTGCCGCCCCCGGGCATTGCCCTCGCCCAGGCCATGCTGCCTTCTGCAGGAGGATCGGCAGGAGGTTTTCTCCCGGGCCTGATAAATCGATCGGCCTGCCATTAGGAATGTCCGCTTAGCTGACGTCTTATTCTCCCTTGCTTTGGGCCGCAAGCACACCAAGGTCGGGCAGCAATGGCCCATAGGCCGTTGGCCCTCTCCCCCCGTGCTGACGCCGCATGACGAATCCATTTTCTTCACGGCAAAATGTCGAGAGCATTCGGCCGTTTGAACCCTCGTTTTAAGTCTCTTAGACTTGTGAATGGCGTACTAAGTGCATGATGACCACTCACTCTCATCTTCCCCTTTTAAAAAGGCAGACAGCCACCGTGTAGATCTGTTGCGTCAGGCCTTTGCCCTCATGACTATTCACATTTCAATTTCTTCCGACATGATCAGAATTTTCCTTCGTACCACTCTAGAGCTTGCAGCGAATGTTTTCCTTTTCGATGTCTCTTACAAGAAAATAAAAGTTCCCTTCAGTCGATCGATCCTTCAACAAGTTCAAGTGTAGTTACATGTTATAGCAATATCTCTGTATACCTAGAGCCTTATAATAGCATTCGCCGCGCGTCCTCAATGTAATTTTTGACCTTGACCAGAAACTGCACAGCTTCTCTCCCATCTAGAAGTCGATGGTCATATGTTAGGACTAAATACATCATAGGACGAATTTCAACTTTGCCCTGATGAGCAACAGGGCGATCTTTGATCGCATGAAGACCCAATACCGCGCTCTGAGGCAAATTGATGATAGGTGTTCCCATGAGCGATCCAAAAACTCCGCCGTTGCTTATCGTAAATGTGCCACCAGCCATGTCCTCAATTGTCAACTTTCCGTCACGAGCCTTGACATCGGGGTCAGCACATATCCTTCCCACTTTCTCCTTACCTGCAATTCAGGGTGCACCACCCAAGGGGAATAAGCATCAGCCAACTTACCTTTCTGCCCATTTCCGCGATGGCCTTCTCAATACTTATCATGTCCATTGACTCGATATTTCGGACAACAGGTGTTACTAAGCCTTTCTCCGTCGCGACTGCGACGCTAAGATCAACGTAGTCGCGGTAGACGATTGTGTCTCCGCCATTGGGTCCTTCAATTGAGGCATTGATAGCCGGTATGTCTCGCATAGCAAGGACGGCAGCTCGGGAGAAAGCACTCATGAATCCCAATTTGACATTATGCTTTTTTAAGATTTCATCTCGATATAACCGGCGAAACTCCATAATGTTGGACATATCAACTTCATTGAAGGTTGTCAATGACGCAGCTGTGTTCTGTGATTGCTTCAGGCGCTCGGCTATACGGAGGCGCATGCGGTTCATTTTAATCTGCCATAAACAGTTAGAAATGCCTGATGAGTAGGATTTAAGCAGCTCGTACGCGGCGCTCCTCCCTATTACCCGAATGAAGCGAGAGTTTCGTCGAGGTTGTTTCCCTCTCCTCAGTTGCCCTGGATTCATTAAGTTTGTGAGATTTCGCACCATCTTTCTCGCTCTCCTGGCTGGATGCCTGCTGCCGTGCTTCCTGCGGACGTTCATCCGTGACTTTTGGTGCAGACTCGGTCTCCGTTTTAGTGTCTTCTTGCTGGGAAGATTCTTTGCCTGTGGCTTTCTTATCTTCAGATGTGGTAGCCGAGCCGCCAAGTTCAAGTCGAACCAGATCTTGTCCAACTGTAACAGTATCTTCTTCTTTAACAAGGAATCCCTTTATGGTTCCTGCCTCTGGGGCGTTCACAGCAACATCAATCTAGTTCGAGTTAAGTATGAGCACGATGGTCTTAGCTAGCAGAGCTAAGGTGAGAGTTTACGCACCTTATCAGTCTCAATTGTAGCTATCTCCTCATCCTGTTCAACATGATCACCAACACCCTTACAGAACTGTTTGAGAGTTCCCTCGGATATGGATTCTGCCATTTGAGGCACTTTAACGACTTTATCAGCATATCCGCGCACAGTTAGCAACGTAGTCAGTAGCTTTGTAAGCGGGCATTGAAGATGCACCCGCACGAGACGCGGCCTCGCCGATCGAGCGGCCGCGGCCACCTGTCTTGACAGCATTGAATAAGTGAGTGTTCGAACGGCTTATTTGCGGTGGATTACAAGTCTGATGTCATGCAAGCAGAAAGTCTTTAAGTTATGCCGTATCCCATATTAGATTAACAAGGGAAACATACCTAGGCACCAGTCGTAGTAAGCGGTACAGTAAGCTAGCGATGTAAGCATGCTCGCGATCGTGACGGCTAACCAAATTAAGAGAAACTATAAGGCAGAATTTTTCTTGAATTATTTAATCCAGTAGCAGATGTGAAGGGACTAGCAAGAGGAACTCAGGTTGCTAGGCAAAATTGAATTAACGTTCTATGAAGAAGAAAGAAAGGAAAGAAACAGGAGTCTGTGTTGTGAACATTGTTTAGAAGCGAGATTGCTCAAGTCTGGATCATGTGACAAAGCACCTGATCAAGATCCCAGTCCCGGGTCCCTGACCCTTACAGCAGAATGTTCTACCTGATTTCTTGACTGAACCTTTAAGGTATACCATGATCCAGTGATTCTAAAATTCAACTACACATAATAACAAATCATGTACTATTTCTCTACTAGCCAATTCATGATAACTGCAAAATCGACTATCATTCATTTTTCAAAAGTTGCATTTTTGTACGTAGCTATTAAAATTGGAATGTTGGAAATAGTGTTTTTCTTCTCTAAAAGCAAAGCATAAGTCGCATTACGTATGTCATAAGGGCGTGAGGACATTAGAATAACGTCTTCCGGATCCGTTAGGCCAGAACCGTCAAGACATTCCTATGTGATCCACACGGAAACGACCCCCCTTATTCTCCCTGTGCACGTTTTTTATCTCAAATCGGGACTAAACACAGGGAGGATAAAAAACGCACACAGGGAAAAATAAGGGGGGTCTTTTTTGTGCGTTTCTGGACACGTAAATTGTTCTGAAAGCGTGACTTATCCGCACTGTGAGTGAGCGGCCAAGTCACCTTTAGCTGACCAGTTGTAATTGCCTACGGGTCGACAGACACCTGTTAGGCCTTAGGTAATTTGTCAATTGGAGCGATGAAGAAATAGAGCCAACTATCCAACTGTCACGGATTTTGTGCGCGTCGTAGCGCGTGTGCGCTAGCCTTATCAGGACTAGAGCAATCCGTGTGGCGGGCCGATGGCCATGTCGAGGCCAGCTACGGGGCTCAGCCCCTCACACCAGTTTTTTTTTCTTTGGATCAACCTCCGTACTTCCATAGTGAAAGATTTACCAAGTGGGGCCCGCGCGCCATCGCGCGCGGTGACCACGTGATACTCGCTTTTGTAGTACATACCCGCTTTGTCTGTGCATGAGGTCCACAGATTCGTGGTTTCAGGTATGGCAACACACGGCTAGGGTCCTCAGAGTAGCCTGGTTGCTGTGATTTCATGAACTTCGCGCAAGGTCGCGTACGACAGAAAAATTCGACTCATCCGCATTTGTTGCGCTGTCAGCCGACGGTTCTGCCTCGCATAATTTTCACCACCAACTACAGCCTTCATGGAAGTTGAAGCGGATAAATACGGCCACGGCCACCGGGCATTTTTACAGGCTTTTTTGGCCCGAGGCACCCTTACTTTCGAGGAGTCGCAGCCTATCATCGCGGCGATTGTCGAGGCAGCAAGCGACGGCGCTAATCACGTTCGTCCCGACCAGGTGACTGAGAAAGACTTCGAAGCATATGTTCGGGCGGTGTCGGACGCGACCTCGCTGTTCGACTATGAGATTCGTAGCACACTAGATCAGCTTAACAAGCAGCGCGTTTATGCGCTTGTCAACACAACGTCCGATCCGCAGACGCAGCTGGCCACCACCTACAACGCCGAAGAGCTGGCCTTTATTAGGCGTGTCCTCGACGGTATCTTCGACAAGTACAATACACCCCGCATGGAGGTATTGGCCATTACCGAGATGCAAGCCATCAAGTTTGCTAGGCCGTCTCGGCGGCCAGACCAGACGGCCGGGACCGATGAAGAAGCGTCTCAGACGGCGGCGTCAGGTAACAAGGGTCTCAAACACAGCGAAGTCGAGCAGGTGCTGAGGAGTCTTGTGAACGGCGGCTGGTTTAAGAGGAGTAAGAGTGGCTTCTATTCGCTTACGCCGCGCTCTCTGCTGGAGTTGCGGCCGTGGCTGATAGACGTCTACAATGACTCCAACGCCGGCCCGGACGAATGGCAACGCATTAAGCTCTGTGAGGCTTGCAAGGACGTGGTGACGACGGGGCTCCGGTGCACCACCCCCACATGCACGCTTCGTCTGCACGACATCTGTCAGGAAGCCTTTTGGCGCGCCAGCAGGTCCACCGCCTGCCCCCGTTGCTCAAATGAGTGGACTGGCAACAATTATGTCGGAGAGCGCGCCGTGACCATGACACAGGCCTACCAGCGCGGACGCAAACGCACTGGCGGCAGAAGGAACACGCTGGCCGATGATATAATGGAACAGGAGGTCATGGATGACCACAGCGACGTTGCAGAAGATGAATAGGCTGGATAAGCATAAAATTTTACCCCAAGATACAGTCTAAACTGCGCCGAGGGAACAAGGTCAACCTTTTCCTCATTCTCATCCTAGGACAAAAACCCCAAAACTAGACGCCGATCTATCCGGTGCCGAGAAAATAGGCTGGTATGTGTGCGCGAGACATGACACGAGCTTTTGGCCGTCTTGCATCTTCCACTTGTTGCTGAACTGTATACAGGCGGCTCCGCTCCAACGCCTAGCGGCCTGGAGGCTTCGAGGAAGGCGCCCCTTTGACGAGCCAGGCCAATTTTCATTAAGGGAATTCTTTTTCGCGGGCCACCACAGGATAGGTACCAAATACACCCCGTACGGTTGAAATCGGGATGGTGAAGAGAGCTCTCATCACAATAACGGCACGAGAGCGGCGGTGAGCGGGCGGCAGCCACATCACTTCCATTGATAAGCACGATTGTCTCTTGTTTAGAAAGCACTCAGATGGATGTCTATAACTTGAAGAGCCAAATTTCGAATGACCAACCGGGCTACCCCTGGACTTCAATCTCACCACGGACAGCTCTCAGGGAGACTCGCGGGGTGGGTGATAATGAATGACCAAGAAGCTATCCATATCCTCTTGCATATGCTTTGTTGATTGTTGAACCTTGAAGTAATCCTCTTCATTGGACGAGTAATCGCTACCCCGGCGTGGCACAGACACGGAGGGAATAGCTTAGATAAATGCTGCTGGTGAGGGAGTTGCATATCATTTCGAACTAATAAACATCATCTTCCCAATTCCAAGACGGGATTTCGGACAACGATACCTCGAGTTGGGCTGCTGTAGCCCTCGGAGTCGTTCTCCTGCTTCTCAAGTTGCGAGGGAGATTGCCTTTTTTTTAACTTGGGGCATCTACGAATAGCAATATATAACATTACCTACCGCATTCACAACAAATTCCGTGTCCGCATGCTTCTTCATATACTCATCCGTATCTACTGATCTGTCATTGATGAGGATCCATGGATTTGAGGAAAGGGAAGTATTTTCAAGGGACGCATATATACAAATAGGAGTCCAAAAGACCACGAATATGGCTCTTCTTCCTCTTTTGGATAATCTATCAGCCATAATAACTCAAAGAGCTCTCCTACGCTGCGCGCTGCAAGGACGAGCCCAGAAGTAGTTAATAACCGGTTGACCCCGACGGACCAGTTTCCACAATGATGTGCTGACAAATTTCAGTCGACTTCACTGACTAACCAACACCCCACTAAACAACGAAGAAAAAGTTCCGCGTTGCCTTCGCAGAGTAGAAAAAAAGGCATTTCGACCTTGTCAGCCTGCCTTCTGCTCTGCTTCGAGTCAACTTCTGGGACGTCATCGCTAATTAGACTTGCCTCGCTTCTCACCAAAAATCTTCAGGAATACTACAGACACGCTTTTAAATATCGAATGGGCAGGGCTGTAGCAGTATTACTATGCTGACCATGGCCGGGGAGACCTCGCTGCTGCAGGTTCGTCGCCGCGTCGGCTATTGCTTTTCTTTTGAGCCTAGACTGAGCCGATGTGACCAATGTTAGGATCGTCTACGGGACCATTCGAATGCTTTGAACGGACTGTTGAGCCTGATTCCCGCCAAGGCCTATTACGGAGAGGACAATAGCGTACGGCTCACACCGCTCTATCCGCCACGCTACACAAGGCCTTCCAGACGTTAACTGACCGGGAATTCCAGGGACAATGGAATAAAAAAAAGCAGACCAAGCTGGAGGCCGCTGCTGCCCGCAGGGGCAAGCTCGATCCGGACAGCGAGCTTAACCGCAACGCCAAAGAGGTTATGGACGAACGGGCTCAAAACAAGCGGAAGCTGCGCGACATGCAACGAGAAGAAGAAGAAGAAGAAGAAGGAGAAATAGCGGATGATCAAGAAGATGAAAACATTTGCACAAGTGATGAAGATGAGTCGATGGCTGCTATGGAGGGAATTGAGACCGAAAAACCAAGAGAGGGTCTAAAGAAAAAGACTTTCAAAAGGCAAAAAATTGATGAAAGCGAGAACTCATTTCAGTCCGATATTTCTCCTCGAAAACTTTCTAGGAAAGATGAGAAGAGGGCAGCTAAGAGAGAAAGGAAGGCGCAAAAAAAGGCGAAAAAGGCAAAGGAGCTGGCAGCGTCTACTGTCGCGATTGACAATACTCCTAGTCCTGGTTCAGAGTCTGCCAACGCCCCATCTGACAGCAGGATACGAGATGTCAAACCCACTCAAGGTGATACTGCACCCACAGAGTCTCAACCGTCCCTATCCCTGCGTGGAACGCCAAGGGAAAATGTAGCCGAAAATGACGGAGCAAATCAAGAAATCATGCCGTCTCCAGAAGAAAGCGGAGAGCAAAGCGAGTCACGGTCTGCATCAGAATGCTCACCGCGAGCTGTTGACAGGGAAGGCGAGTTTGAGACCGACGACCGCAGTGCCTCGGGAGAGGCAGCGAGCCTCACTATGTCGGCAACCTCAACGACCTCACTTTCGAAGAAACAAAAGCACATTCAAGTCCCTGCCGATATGACAGCTCTAAGGGTCAGGCTTGCTGCAAAGATTGAGGCTCTGCGGGCGGCGAGAAAGGCTGATGGACCTGACGGAAAGCCCATTCGCACTCGTCAGGAGCTTATCGAGTCGAGGCGAGCCAAACAAGCACAGCGCAAAGCACACAGGAAAGAGCTTTGGATGCAGGCCAAACGCGAGGAAGAGAAGAAGAGAGAAGAGGCGCTGGCGTCCAATTCCCCCGGGGTAATGAGTCCTTCAGTCGACTTGGATGAGTCGGCTGGCAACTTTTCATTCGGCAGGGTCATATTCGGCGACGGGTCGCAGATGTCACACGACCTTAGTCGCGTCCTGAACCATGGCAAGAGGAAAGGCCCATCGGACGCCAAGACGGCGCTACTCAAGGTGCAAAATCAGAAGAAGCGACTCCAACAGCTAGACGCAGAGAAACGGGCAGACATCGCGGACAAAGAGACGTGGCTTACGGCACGGCGAAGGGCCGAAGGAGACAAGATTCGGGATGACGAGGCCGTACTGAAAAAGGCCGTAAAGCGCAAGGAAGCGGCCAAGAAGAAGAGCGAGAAGGCGTGGAAGGAGCGCACGCAGGGAGTGGAGAAAGCACAGAAGGAGAGACACAAGAAGCGCGAGGAGAATATCAGGAAGCGGCGCGACGATAGAGCTTCGGGCAAGACCAACAAGAAAAAGGGTGGGACGAAAAAGAAGGGTGGCCGGCCTGGCTTCGAAGGCAGCTTTGGTGTCGGGGGGCGCGGCAAATGAAGATGCGGGACGAGACATTGGTGAAAAGGAGGAGATGGGGGGGGATAGTAGGAACAAGAAAAATCTCATCTACGAGTTGCATCTTGCAAAGCGACTTAACCCCGATTCTTGATGCCAGTGTCTAGCGGAAGAATGGTCGGAACAGGAAAAGACAAGCTCATTAGCTTGATCTCACACATAGCGTGGGACAGATGCAATAGAACAAAGAGTGAGTGCCTTCTCTGTCCTAGCCCTGCGTTGGCGTGCTCTCATCGAGTCTTTTGATCCTCGCTCTCTCTGCCGCGGGAGCGATGCTGCGTGGGTTTTCATAATGGGGAAGACAGACCAGGCGCTGTTGAGGGCATAGATGGTGCATTTTTTTTGGCTTAATGAATAGACAAAAAAAAAAGGGAAAAGATGAGCAAGACGAGAAAGAGAGGCAGACACTTTCGGGGGCAGGCGATCTCTCCCTCGGATCTTGTGTCCTCCCACCGACTTAAACCTCTCTCTTCATTTTCTATTCATCCTGTTGATTCCTTTGCAGAGGCAAGGAAGAGATGTTGTCGTCGCGGAGGAGCGAAACCCTCTTTTTCCCCACATCGCCGTCGCTATCGTTTCGCTATCGTCTCGCCGTTTTCGTTGTCGTCATGCCTTCTCCTTGCTTTCGCCCGGAGATGCTTGCCGCCGAGACGGCCGAGCCATCTGTTCCTTTGTTGTCTTCCCTTAAGAGCAGGGGCACAGCTATGGGAAAATAGGAAAGGGCGAGGGCAGAACAAGAAGAGAGGAGGCAGGGATGGCAGTTCTGGGCATTGTGGTGCGGTGGTAGTGGTGGAGGTGGTGTGGCTAAGTGGTAGTACGACTGATTGATTAGTGGTTGGTTGGATGCTCGATTTGGTAGCAGTGGTGTCCGTCCGCTACTGATCGGCGTGCTCTTCCTGCCGATGATCCATGATTGATGGCGTAGCTATGTTCCTATGCCTTCCTTTGATGCGGCATTCGGTCATCATGTGAAGCGCAGCAGAGATGCGCATTCTGTAGTCGAGAACCTAGTGTGTCTATAGCGTATCGAAGTCGGTCAAGTCACGAGGCATCAGTGGCCCGCCTGACAGATGCGGCATGGGCATTTTGGTTCCCGATGGCATCGAGGCGCGGCCGCCTCACAGCAGAGAATCGAGGCGGGTGAAGACGCTCAAGCAGGCGGCCACGACCTCGAGCTGCAGCTCCTTATCCTTGGCTTTGCCCACCTCCTGCGCTTGATCAGTGCTGAGCCATTTGGGAAGGAGGCCATGGCCTTTTGGGGCGGTGGTCTACCTCTGCAATGACCTGCGGTAGATTGGCACCGATTCCATTGCCAACAGCTTTCTTGCCAAATGGCCACTGGCTGTAATCGGCCAATAATTCGTCCGTCTGGGCAAAGGCGCGTTCCCTGGCCTCGTGGCCGAGCGTCGAAAGTGCATTCTCCAGCACGTTGGCGGCATAGGCGGCACACACCATAGAAACGGTGCGCAGATAACGAAACTCGAGAAACTCTGGAAGAAATTGGCTACTGTTAAGGACCACGGTTCGTTGTGTCAAGACATTCCGTACACGGCGACGGATCTCCTCCTTGGCACCGCCGTCAGCCACGGGATGAGTGGCCATGTCGAAGAGCAAAAAGTTGCGTTTTTCAGTGCGAAGAATGCCTTTGTCAACTAGACCTTTGGCCAGGCGCTCACGCACTTGCTTGAGCTGATATCCGATCTTCATAAGATTCCACGTCTCGCCTGCATTGCGTTCGCGTCAGACGTAGGTGGTCATTTGGGGAGGCGATGAGAGAGGAGGCCAACCGCTCATCAGGTCAATCCAGGAGCTAACGCTCATTTTCTCGCTCTGCTTCATCATCTTCAGAGCTTCATCGAGTAGGACCTCGCCCGTCAAGGTGTCATCGATGACCTCGATATAGCGGTCGGCGGGGGGTAGACGGCGTCTGGCGGGGTCCTTTTCCATGCTGATGCGACCGCGAAAGGCCAGCTCGAGAACAATGCAGCCTCGAAGGGCATACGAGATGTTTTCGTTCCAAAAAGAGAGGTATCCCTGCGGAAAGCGTCGAGCTTGATATTAGGTGACAGGAGAAGGATGGACAAATGGACAAGAGGAAAGGGCGAACCTGTTTGTCCTTAAGGCCAAGAAGCAGCACTTCCTCCATCATTGTGAGCTTCGGTTGCTTACTCCGCTCGGCGCTCTCGCTGACATCGCGAGGATCGAACGCAATCTTGTGACCGTTCTCTCCCTTCTCATAGCTCGTTTCAGGGGCCAGGTTGCGCACATTGGTGGATGAGTTGGTGCGCGAGGCAACGTTGCTGGATTCGCCGTCGGCGCTAGAGAGACCACCACCGCCGGCGCCACGGCGCCGAGTCAGACCCGACGTCGAGGACATTTTCAGAGCCGGCCGCGAGATGATAGGGAGGCGTCCGGGAGCGCCTTTGAGCGCTTCAGAGCAGAATGCGAGAGGCCGCCAGCTGCGATGAGAAGAGAGCGGACGCCGCGAAGGGGAGGTAACCACTGCAGCGGATAAAATAACGGTGATTTCGGACGACGAAGACAACTACAGCGGGCCGCGGGTAAGCCTTAGCGGCGCAGGGACATAAAAGGGCGTAAGAGAAGCTGGTGATGATGGGTTGCGCGTGTCGGAAATTCGCTTCAAGGCCCACTGTGCTGGAGAAAGGTTGAGGACGAAGTACCAGGGTAACTACAAAGGTGGGCTGGGGTTGACGCTAGGTTGCGGTTACCTGCATTCTGGCCTGCAAGTAGGTGCGGAGCACAGGTTTCCGGTACTCCATGTCCGGAAGGGCGAGCAAGTTGCTGGCTTTAAAGGAAAAAGTCAAACTGCAAAGGGAAAGTCGGTTGGCAGAGGTCTTGCGGTTGCGCTTCCGAGAAATAATGGTAAGGCTCTTGAGACCAAGCGGACTAGCAAGCGCTTCATTTGTCTCCCTCCGAGCGTGCATCATGCTCAAACACCAATATCACGGCATGACGATAGCATTGGTCGCCACAATTATATTTCACATAATTAGTCACTTGCTTGAAATACCAGTGGCCTCGAAATTTTCGACTCGCAAGCCCTTAAGTGTATAAAGGTAGTATAAGGGATGACTCGCATGGATTTAGGAAATGCCAGCCCAGCGGTGCATGTTGAGCATGTTAGATTGGGCTAGGGACAATACGTGCCGAAATTATCCCACCCTGTCTATACCAGGCCACCGTCGCAGTTGTTCTCTGGCGACTGCCGTGCTTTATTAATGGAGGTTATTGTCGCTTTGCCTCGTAATGTATCTATATGATTGATTGACGATTTAACGTCATGGCGGCGCACAACACGGACCCTGAGGGTCACGTGTCGAATGGCTTAGTCCTCAGGGGCGCCGCAACCCCGGGGGGGTGGGCGCCTTGGAGGAAGTGGAGGAGAATTCCTGTCGGGAACATACCCGATAGTCTAGATGTAACTCGAGTAAAATAATCCCAACCGAGCAACAACGCCGACCTAGTACCTCATTGCCTTCCGCGTCTCACGCCAGCCCTCTGATTAGGTGGGTAGGGACACTCTCACCACGACAAGCATGTGCTGAGGGAAAACACTCCCCGGGGAGACCCTTCGAACCCATCGCAACAAAATGCGAGAAATACGAACATGCGAGCTGAAAACTGCACCCTAATTGTGTGACTTATCGACCCAGCCTCTAGGTAAGATGCCAGAGGGCTCTTCACCAAGGACGGCGTGAAACTATCCAACTTTGCAAGCATAAAAATGAGCCTATGCATGGATGCTACCGAGAGGAGCTAGAAATTGTAAGAGGCGCGACTCGCTGGGAATGCCAGAGAGTGGCCAAATACAGTGTATATTTGCTATACGGAAAGAGGAGAAAAGCAGAGCTAAAACAACTAGCTAGACGGCATCTTATAAACATTTTCCTTTGATCGAACAGACAACCCTTTCACCCCTTTGCAAGATGGCACAGATCTCCTCCTGCTTACTTGTTGGCCCGTGGTTGAGCAAGCGAGGTGGTTCCAGGGCCTTGTCGGTAACCACCCTGGTGTCAAGGTTGGCTCGGTTGCTCCTTGTGATCCTGACTTAGCAGGAGAGCCTTCTCTGGGCCTGCGCAGCCATCGGCTCGGAACAAAGATAGGGCGCCAACACACATCTTTTCTGACTGCAGTCGAGCCGAGGCGTCAGCCGGTAACAGCAATTGGAAGATTTGGATAAAAGATGTCTAGAGCTGTATGGAATTAAATGATATCGTCAAGAGGTAATTACTCGGTCATCGTGGACTTTGCGAACTCAGTTTAGCCATCTCCCGCAATATCAGCAACGGTATTAAAATAGGAACTTCTGGGGCTTAAGAAGGTAATTGAGCGGTTGTTGTAAGGGTCAAGCAATGTTATTCACAGATGCTAGCCTCTATTGAACAAGATCGTAAACATGAAGAAAAAGAGACCAAGGAAAAACAGAAACGTCCCAGGTATCGGTGCTATTTAACCCCGCGTCACTCCTTCGCAAGACCAGCTTATGCCGTTGTTCATCGCAGTAGCAATCTGCCCCTTTGTCCGTATCATGCCAGCCTGTGCCGTTGTTCATCGCAGCAGCAATATGTCCCTTTGTCCGTACCATGGTTGCCAGGAAGAGGCTCAAACAACGGTTGACAGGGGTGGCGGACAACGTTGGTAGCGAAGGGACAAAGCGTATGCGAGTGAGATGGCATAGCCTGTGACAGTTGTATTGTCTCCAATTCACCCTTGTGACAGGGCCAGAGAGAGAATGGCTCACAGTATAAAAAGCCAGTTGAGAACTCTCCAAAAAACTAATGAAGCAACTATTAGACTATTATACTCCTGCACCCAAGCCAACGGCGTACTGGAGGGAGGCTTGTACATCCAAAACATGTTGGTGTCGGCAGTTACATATTTACAGCCTCCGACGGCAGGGCAGTACAATAAGCCATGTGGAATATGATCTTGGTCCTTCCGAACTTTCCGTCTGAGGTTAATTTAGTAGTGAATAACCGGGACGTGCGAACACGGAAGAATGCATGAGCTAGGCCGTGGCTGACTAACAAGAGACAATAATGAGGATCAAAGGTCAATCCGGTCACCTCGTGGCCTGCTCTCTACAGCGCGTAGCGTGCAGGGAGGCCTGTGAGAGTGAATGTGGATTTTGACTGTCTAGAAAGAGGAATTCCCTTCGTAGCCGCGATGTGCGGCGCCCTTTTTGAACACGCGGCGCCAGCGCCTGTGGATGTGCGTACCACGTGACCCAAGCCCTGCGTCCGCGGTATCCTCAATAACGACTGCCTTTGGCCGGTGCTCGTCATGGCAAATGCGCCTCTACCCATCTAACCTGAGGACTGGCGTGTATCGCGGAAGGAAATCGGGCACTAGGTGAGCGTCGTTGCAGATTGGAGGTCTTGTATTCTAGTTACCTCCATACGTGTCATGCTCCTCGGGAGTGCAGGGCTAGAACCCGACACGATAAAATATCAAACAAACAGGCTGCCTTTGGCCGGATTTTCTTCGGCGTACTTGGGAGCTTTTATTAATTAGCTTGTCGTCGTTGCAATAACTACGTAATTACATAGTTGGTTTAGTTTGTTCTTTTTGTGGCACCTTCGCCTTACCCAGGCGCAGCGTGTTGTTTGGCTTTTAGCAGCCGCGTGAAGCGTGCCGAACAAACGGATCCTCCACTTCCTCGTGTCTGCAAACCTTCCCTGCGCACACCCTTAGTTAGGCTGCTTTTTAACTATAGTTTCTCAACATATCTTCAATCTGGGCTGTCTGATACACAAATAACTCCATGGCAGCTGCAGATTCGACAATCAATCAAGTCAGTCCAAGTTTCCCGACGCGCCAGTGGTTTATTCCTCGACCAACTGATTTTTCGGACACCCCTAGGTGTCTTGGCGTGCGAGCCATGCTGGTGCGCTCGAAGATGCTTCACAAAATTATCCACCGGAAGCGCGAGATCTGCTTTGTCCCGAAATTTCGCCCCATACCCTAGAAGCCTTACGGACGACGTATGTTTCCGTCTTTCAAACGAATCAGGACGAGACGGAATATGTGATGCCATTTGCATTGTGCGGAACGCCTCTTGCCAAGATCACCGAGGACTCGGATTACTGGGACCCTACTTGGTGTTCCTTGGATGACTTCTTCGCAAAGGAGGTTGATGAAGTGGCTTTGAAACAAGAATATACCACTCTCTAACAAATTGAACCTGATAATAAGAGTGTGCAGAAGAAGTCAAGAATGCACCAGGACAACATATCAAAATATCGCAAAATTCGAGAAATATTCGGGCCTGATAGTAGCTACCATCCGAATCAGCTCGCTGCTAAGCACCACCTCCCACCAGGCGGCTTGTGCCAGAAAGGACTGATGTACCGGCTGGCGTGTAAGGTGTCAGAGCTACAGGAACTGCAGAGTAAGGGCCTTTTAGCCATGGACCCGTGGGACTTCATCCGCTGGCGCTGTAGCCTCAACATCCAGGAACGAGTCACTCGCCCGGGTCTATGCGCTAGCAAATTCTTGCGTTCTCTCGTCTTGAAGCTGACCAACAGGTCTGGACCTGCGAAGAATAAGTTTGAAGATGCCGTTATGAGGGAGGCTGTCTTAATCGCAGCCAAGTATCAAAATCGGCTCAGTATGTACCGTTGTGAAAAGAAAAGCGGCTCCAAGATGACGGCGCCTTGGAAGCCAAGCGGCTCTGAAACGACGGCACCCGCGAATCAACACAGCTCTGGGACTACGGCACCTGCGAATCGACACGGCTTTGGGGCGACGGCACCCGCGAATTCACACGGCTCTGGGACGACGGCACCCGCGAAGCGAAGTGGCTCTGGAACGAAGGTATCCTCGAAACGAAGCATCTCCGGAACGACAGGAATTTCGAAAAGATCGAGAAGTATAAGCTGGCGAAGCATCTCGCACCCACGGTCGAGAGCTCAATTGTCCGCAGACGCTTCCAAGGCCAGACAGAGTCAGACAGGAAAGACGCACCAGGCCTACCAACCAGTCAAGCACATACAAGACACTTGACACATTCATGGTGCAATTGCAGCCAAGGGGTGGGCCAAATGACAAAAGCCACGCACTTTAGAGAACGGGTTTTGATGTACATCTATAGCACGTGTAAGGAGTTCTGGCGATAGTGAATGGGTTTGCGATACGTTGGAATTGACCCTTCGTAGACGCGGTCCTTTTGGAGGACTTATGCTCGCTCTTGGGCACATTCGAGCGATCAAAATTTTGATTCATCGTGGCTTCATAAATTGTTGCTGTTCGTTATCGGTGAAGAAACTACTAGTCTTAGCCAGCATCGAGCGAGTGAATGTAGCCCGCCTCAGTTCACGTGACTAGGCAATTCCCGGTCTTTTTCTAGGGCAACACCTGCTTCCTGCCACACTCTCATCGTACCGACGGCTACGTTCCTCGCCTCGCCTGGCCGTGCAGTCTTTTCAAAGAATCATGTTCCTCCAGCGCTCTGCTATTTCAGCGGCTCGGCGCGCA